>VMDO01003303.1:0-146217 GCA_007922755.1 Pedetes capensis
GTTTCCCATCCAAGTCTTCTCTATCTTTTACTATATAGTATTTTTCTATATGTCCTTGGGTTCCATTTCTGTTTAAGATAGAAACTTTTCCTGTAGTGGTCTTTGTTTCTATCTTGTTAGAACAATTACATGTGAATTTTTAGTCCATTTGTATTGACCTCATTCTTATCTTCCCTCCCCCCCTTTTAATGTGATCTGATCTTTGAGTAGGATTTTTCCTTCTTGTAATTTTGAGTAGATAAGATTTTATAAACTAAACATAACATTTTCACTATAGGAATAGAAACAATAACTGAAAAGATAATTGTTGTTGTTGTTGTTAGGTGCTGTCAAGTCCAACTCATAGTGACCCCATTGGGCTTTCAATTGTTGATTGTTTTGGGATTGTTTTAGGAGTGAGCTGCCATGTTCTTCTCTCATTTTTACAGTGCTGGGGATCCAACTAAGAGGCTCAGAGAGTGCAGAGCAACACTCTACCAACTGAGCTAAACCCGAGCTCCCTGAGCTAAACTCCAGCCCCTAAAAAGATAGTTAGCAGCTAGAAATGTCCTTGCAATATGGACGATAAAGGGTTAATATCATTAATATACAAATACCAGGACAAATTCTCCAAAAATAGAGGAAACATATAACTGAAAAACACACCCCAAATACCATTCTTTATATGGGAAATAACATCTATATACCATTTTAAAACACTAGATTGGCCAATATTAAGCAGAATCATAATACCCACTGATGACTTGGGTGTGGTACCTAGGTAGTTGGGAACATAGATAAATATGGCTTATCAAAATCCTTAAAATATGTCCAGCATATTTGACCCAGATGTTGTATTTTTAGAAATATATTTTAAGAAAATAATCAGATAAATGAATATATATATATATGGTAGACTTGTCATGATAGCCATTGTATGTGATAGCTGTTGTTGTTAGGTGCCTTCAAGTCAGTGTCCAACTCATAGAGACCCTATGTACAACAGGTGAAACACTATTGTCGGTGCTTCTCTGCTATTCATAGAGTTTTCAATGGCTGACTGGTTTTTGGGAGTGGGTTGCCAGGTCCTTCTCCCAAACTTACAGCACCTGGTATTCCCAGGCAGTCTCCCATCCAAGTACTAACAGGCCCAACCTTGCTTAGCTTCTGAGATCTGACAGGATCGGATGACACAGTGGTATGGCTGCAAGCGTTTGTGATAGAGAAAATGTATAATAAGGTATATGTCCACCAGTAAAGAAACAGTTAAAGCAGTGATTGTCAAATGTAGGTGTAAGTGTGATTTTTCCTGTTAGGTGACATTTGGGGGTGTGTGGAGACATTTTTCTTTGACATAGCTGGGCAAAAGGAGTTCTACAAGCATCTTGTGGGTGGAAGCCAGGGAAGCTGCTAACCATCCTATAATGTCCAGGACATCCTCCTATGGCAAAGAATTATCTGGTATAAAATGTCAACAGTTCTGTGGTTGAGAAATCTTGAAATAACCAATGGTATAATCATAGAATGGGAAAATTTTTATCTACTAAAGATGAGATTATATTTTTTCCGTGTTTTGAAGCCATGAAATACATGAAGAAGAAGTTACTGGTTATAATTTAGAAGTAGCAAAAGAAAGTTAGACTAAGCAGTGGTTGAAAGAATTAAGGTACCTATCTGGTGGTATTCAAACATTTATTGCTTCCAAAATTGCTCTTAGTGGTGTATCATCTTTTTAAAGTAATTAATAACTACCAAATATTTGTACACAGTCATTTAGTGAGGAGACATTTTTTAATAGCTTCTATTTCTAGAGTGCTTTGTATATGCCAGGTATTGTATTAGATGGTTTAGATCACTTCTCTAATTAAAAATAGCCTTCATTAGTACCAAAGCAGTGCACATAAATTGTACAAAATTAGAAAATATGGACAGCAAGAACACTTAAAAATTAAGACATTCCACACCTAGGGAACCCTGTTTTGCAGCATATTGGTGCATCTCTTTCCAGATCATTCTATCTGTGTGTATTGTACATATATGCAATAAATGAGAGATTACAGTGTTTTGAAATGGGCTTTTAAAAAACTTTATAATCTGCATTTTTCTGTTATAGTATTTTTTTGTGTTGTCCAATATCCAGGCCATATTCAGACTTTCTCAAATGACCTATCAATGTCATTTATAGCTGGTTTATCTGAGAGGGAGGAAAAGAGGGAAAACCATAATTCATCACCATTTGAAATAGCTATTTTGAAAAATGGTAATTAATGGAGGAAGATGCAAGTAGTTACACTGTCTTTACATAGGAATTGAATTTTAGGGTAACTGGAAAGTTCCAATTATTAAAAGAAAACTCTCTTTTACCTGTGTGCGTTTTGCGTGAGATTCAGACCCGAGTCTTTTGCACACATTAGGAGCTAATATATGTGTGTCGGTTAGGAATGAGTGCCAACTATTTGTTAGCAAGTTATCCGGGATAACTAGCTTCCTGAGTGACAGCCTTGGCAGAACAGATTTAGGAATCAAAGTCAGCCTGTGAAGAACCAAAGTGTCTATTGCCTATTTGGCCTAGGACTAAGAAACAATTCATGTTTTAAGTATTAGGTTTGCTCCCTCTTCTGACTATACTATTTGAGAGTCTATGAGTCAGAACTGCTGGCGGGAAGCAACAAAAACTGCGTCTAATTAACTGAAGCTGGGAAGGAATTTATTAGAGGGTTTTGGGCTGCTCACAAAACACCTGGGAACGCAGAGAGCGGACAGAGAGGCTGCCCAGGAGCAGGATGTTCACAGGCTCTAACTGTGGGCACTGTGTCCCTGCCACAGCAGGCCCCCCGTCATAGCCTGCTTGTCACCGTGTCTAGCATCCACTATTCCACCCTCGAATTGTAGAGAAAACTTCAACAGACCCCAGTCCTTT
This sequence comes from Pedetes capensis, assembly GCA_007922755.1. NCBI lineage: Eukaryota > Metazoa > Chordata > Mammalia > Rodentia > Pedetidae > Pedetes > Pedetes capensis. The sequence continues at coordinate 2,900 of VMDO01003303.1, forward strand.
GTTTCATTCCCTTCAGATTTGAAATGCTGAGCTGGAATATCTGATTTGCCATGTGGAGGTCATGAGCCCATATTTAGTAGCCAGGAGGCAGAAAAAAAAAAAAAAAAAAAAAAAAAGAAAGAAAAAGAAAGAAACATCTTCTTCATTTCCATAGTAGAAACTGAGGCTGCCTCTCCACTTCCTGAAGTGGCTTTACTATGGGAACATGGGCTGAGAGCGGCTAAAATGGCAGTCACCCACCCTAGCACCCAGTATTCAGAAGAATTACTGTCCTTAATATTAAGATGAGCCCACAATTTCCTCCTCAATTCCTGGCCCTGCTTCTGTTGTCTTGTTCCTGTTGTATAAATAAATAGGAAGCTGAGCCTAAAAAAGGTGAGCAATGGCCCTCAGATCCCTTAACAATCAGTGGCAGAAGTGAGATTTGAACCCAGATCTTCAGAGCTTTTCACATCACACTGCAAAATGGTAATGCCCATGGGCAGGATATCAAAGAGAGGGGAGGATTTGCCAGAGATCTACTCTAGGGTCCTGTGCAAAGCCTGGGAGGCAGAAAACTTGCAATCAATTGCCACAGTGCTGTGAATTTGTTTGTTCTGTTCACAGCACAGGAGAATTGGTACCGTCTGCTCCTCACACAGAGGGGAGGCTGGAAGTGAGCTCAGAGAGAAAGAGATGCTTTGAAAGTAAGAGGGTTTTTATTGTCACTTCTCAATGGTCACCACCAGCACAGGTCACAGTGAAACTGCAGGAGCATTATGATCTTGGAGCAGTTTCTCTTTTCTTAGAATTCAGCCTTTTCTGAATTATGCTCTTTCATGTTTTAGGAAATCCAGAACTTTGAAAATAAATGTTGTAGGAAAACCACATGGGATCTTCTCATCAGCTATAATTGGTTCAGGCACCCTAGTAGTGTAGATGCACTGAACCAGTAGTTTTCCCTTTATAATTACATCTGCAAAGCAATTTTTCAGGAAGAAAGACACCTCTACTTTATAACGGGAAGTGTTATGCTTTCTTGAAGAAGCAGAGAATAGCTTTTTTTTTTTTTTTTTTTTTTTTTTTTTTTTTTGGTGGTGGTGGTGGTAAAACTGTTGCTAGTCCCGGATACCTATGAAGGGAAATAAAACCTTGCACCTACAAATGAGACTCTGCTAACGGTAGGTGGATTCAGGTGCCTGGTTCCATCTGTGATGTCTCTGTGAATTCCTGAGGCAGCTGATGGCTGCCACATCCATGGGTTCAAGACTCTGTGAGGCAGCTTTGGGATCCAGGAAGACTTTGAGATGGGATTGCAAAAGATTTGGGAACTTGACCTGCCCTTGGTATCAAGGAAGTAGGAGATCTAAGGTGAGTTCTTCCTCTTCCCGTGACCCGGTTTCCCCACTTGTAAAATGGGAATAGTTGTATCCATTCTTCCATATAGGGAGGCTGTTGTGATGACAGGAGGTAATGGGTAAGAAGAGTATTTCTCAAGGTGTCAAGTGCAATAGAAGGGGAATCATCAAAATAAAATCAGCTCAGGGAATCTCCCTCAGGGTGCGCAGACTGAGAAACCATTGAATTTTGAGCAGAATAGGGCAGAAGCTTCTTGGAGAATGAAAGGATGGAAGGGAATGTGTATTAAGTTTCCCCTATAGATAGAAAATGGAAGAAGGACCTGGCAACCCACTCCCAAAAATCAATTTGCCATTGAAAACCCTTTGAACAGCAGACAAGCACTGACAATAGTGTTTCCCCTGTTGTATGTAGGGTCGCTATGGGTCGGATACTGACTCGACAGCACCTAACAACAACAACATAGATAGAAAAACCTTGCCATACTCCTGGTGGCAATCACGAAGAGCCCTTTGTACACTTGTCCTCAACCTCACAGAACTCTCTCTCTCCCTGACAGTTTGCAGAGGGCTGGGCACTTCTACCTCACCATGAATGTGTCAGGAAGTATTGCTTTTCCTGACCCAGCTGTGAGCTCAGTGGAATCAAATATAAGCCTTTCTCATCTCTCTTCCTTCTCCTTGGTGCAGAGAAGAGCTGGGTACACAGAGGGGTCCTTCCCCTTTGTCAACTTGCAACTTGCAAGATCTCAAGGTCAAGATAAAAGGTAGATAATAGCAGTAACTGCACCTTCAGGGAACCTTTCCTGGCTTCTCTTGAACCATTTGTGGAGAGGGGCTCACCTGTAAAGTGCCTGTGGTCAGAGAGAAGCAGTTCAACTAAGCCAGAGAGGGCTGTGTCGTCCTTCAGACCTGGGGTTTAGTCCAGGGCACCATGCGAGTGATATGGGAGACCCTGGTAAGCTTCTTTTCCTACCCAAGCTTCAGTTTCCTCATCAGTAAGATGAAGATAAACAGTTCCATCCCCATAGACTTGTGGTAGGGCATGGTACTTGGCATTCACATGAGTGCTTCATAAAACAGAGTGTTTGTATTTAACAGAGAGAAAGAGTTATTTGAAACTAAAACTGGCTTTACCAATTGCTGCCTTTTAAGGGCAGGGCCAAGAAGACTGCAGAAAAACCTGTATCAGCACATAAATCTCTGTACTGCTCCCTTTGACTCATGGAGGGGTCCGGAGATGCGGGTGAGGGCAGGAAAACTGGAAATTGAGAGTCTCTGCCAGGTGTCCTGAGCCACTCAAGCCCTGCAGTAGATGGTCCTTTGTTTATCAGACACTTTGGGTGTCTGCATGTGAAAGCTTATGAAGCAGAAGACGGGGAGCTCTGTTACTGCCATGATGAAGAGTAGGCAGAAGCTGGCAACAGCGGGAATACTCAATGGCAAAGGGTTTTTACCTGAAAACAAAACAAAACAAACAAACAAACAAAAAACACAGAGAGAAACACTCTCTGTGATCCAAAGGTGATCCAAAGATTCAGGAACACAGGAATGTGTTATACTGATTTTCAGGTTATGTGTGTTGCTGTGACGTACATCTTCCAGTCCAGCCCTTGCACAAAATCTGTACAGGACACAGATACTTTGGGTGAGTAAATTAGGGAAAATCAAGGAAGAGAGGCTGGGTTTCATGTCAGAATGGAGCAAGGGGGGGACAAAAGCCATTGCAGATGATATACACGTGAGGCCAAGACTTTCTGGAGATGACCCTGGAGGTGAGACCGCAGGGACTTTCAGAATGCAAGGAAGACATTGGATTTTCTACAGGAGGAGAGATGAGGACTCCCCTTTATTTAAATCTCAAAGACAAGGTGCCCTGAGTCAATAGCTAGCTTCCATATTTATGCTTGAGAAAACACATCACAGAAGAAGATAATGAAGGGACAGCTCTAATGATCATCCCTGGAAGAAGGAAACATTTAATTTTTAAAGATATTAAAAGTGCCTAGCAGTCCAGGACAGTGTAGTAGTCATCAGAGCTGTCTGGAAATGTGTCTTTCTCCTTCCAAGCACTGGGAAAAATTGTACCCTTTGTGTGTTTGAAGTTAGATGTGGTCATGGGCAAGGCTTGGCCCGTGAATATAACCAGAGGCATGTCCCTTCCAGGCAGAAGCTGAGTCAGTGTGTGGCTTGAGGCTCTTTTTCATTGGCTTTGGTCACTGGCAATCATTTGGAGAGAGACTGCTTCCTTACCTGGAGTCCTCAGTGAGGACATCATTGATAAACCTGAAGTAAACTATTTTTGGGTTTGTTTTTAAAGCAACTAAATTTAGGGAGAGGATTTTGTTGCTGCAGCATAAACTGGTCCATCCTGACTGACACATGAATTTGCACAACATCCTCCTTTATTAATGGGGAAAGTGAAACTTAAGAGCAGTGACCAGATTTAGGTCACCCACAGGCTTTACAGAAAATCTGCAACTAGGGTCCAGCTCTCTTGCCCTCCAAGCAGACAGCCACCTCCACATGAGTGTTATACCTAAGGGGAGCATGGTGTGGTGATGCCCAGACTTCTTTACCTGCAGGCACCAGTAAGAACAAGCAGCACAGAGCCACTGGAAGGAAAATTCCTCAGACTTCTGCACTTGCCTCACCCACCTCCTCCTGGAGGGTGCTCCATGTCACATGCTTTCTCAGCTGGTGTCTGGACTCCCAGTCTACCTGGCCTGAGAGTGCAAGTTGCTTCTTTGATGATAGCATCTGTCAATCCTCTTTGGCACTATTTGGCCTGTGCTCTTTGTTCCCCTTATGTTTCTGGTTTTTCTGGGCAGCAACCCATTGTATAAGCCAGAGCTTCAGTAATGCTGCATAACGAAAGTCTCAAAAGCTCACCAAGATTGTGCAGTGAGTGCTTGTTTCTCAGGCATCTCTCTCATCCTCCTCCTAAGAGCAGTGGCCAGCTCAGGAATTATATTCTCCTGGGGATGGCAAAGTTGTCAAACAGCAGATAGAAACAGGCAAGGCCTCTGGAGGCCTAGGTTCAGAGTAGGCCATTTGTCACTTGTTCTACATTCTGCTAGCCAAGGAAAGTCACATGGCCAAATACACATTCAAGAAGCGGAAAACACATTCTGCCAAGTCACATGGTAAGTGACGTGGATATAGGTAGGGATAAGAATTGGGGCAATTAATATGGTCTGCCACATTCACCCTGTCTATGTGACACCTGAGTGCCCTAGGCCAGTCCTTGTCTTTGTGGGCTCCACATGGGAGGGGCTCCCCAGCAGGCCTCGTCTTTAACCCAAGTCCAGTGTCCCTGCTGTGCAGGCTTCTTGGTAAGACCCGCAGAGCTCCAGGTGGTATTATCCAGTGCACTGAAATTAGCCAAAGGCAAGCAGGACAATTATGTTGAATGGCGAGGACTTCATAAAAGATTTGTTGGCCTTGAAGAAACAGCTTTTAAATCATCCAAGACCTGTAATTGCATTGGACAGACCAAGTAAATGCATCTATTCCAGCATCTATGAGTCAAATTCTACTCTTTCTTGTTGCTGGCAGAGGATCTATTCCCTTACTTATTGGCTACCTAACAGGGATCACACACTATACTAGCCCCCAGAGATACAAGGAAAATGCAAGTATTCTCAGATGTCTTGGAGATCTGAGAGGTATGTTTGCTCTTGTTGTTATAGGTGGGTAGAAATACACAATGTGGTTAGCAGTTAGAACAAAGAGAGAGAAAAGAATTTCAAGTGCTACAGAGAAGGCCTGCAGGGAGGGCTGGATAGGAGTGCACAGAAATGCATATGGTAGGTATGGAATGAGAGAGGGAATTTCATAGTGCCTTAGTTTGGGCTGCAGTAACAAAAATACCATAGACTGGGTGGCTTAAACAGCAAACATTTATATCTCCCAGTTTTGGAGGCTGGGAAGTCCAAGGTCAAGGTGCCAACAGATTTGGTGTCTGATGAGGGCCAATTTTCTGGTAAATAGAAAGCTGCCTCCTCACTGCATCCTTACATGATGGCTTACCATGAGGTTTCTACCCTCAGAGCCTAATTACCTTCCAAAGGCCCCCTTATCCAAATCCTACTGAGTTGGGGATTAGGATTTCCACACATGAAGGGGGGTGGGTGGGAGGATTCAGTCCATAGCAGCTGAGAAATGATATGAAGCAGTGAGCATGGATCTGCTGATGAGTTTGGGTAAAGGTGGATGAAGAATGAGTGAGCTGCACCTGGTTCTAGGAGGAAAGGATTTGGTCTGGTATTCTAGGACTGTAAATGTCACTGTAAGGACTTAGGACTTTATCAAATGACCATTAGGAGCCACTGAAGAATTTTAATAGAAGGAACAAGAGCATCTAGTACTTGTCTCTGAAGACAGCCCTAGAGGAGTGTGGAGGATACAGTGGAGGAAAGGATATCAGTTGGGGACAATGGTGAATGTCTGATCCAGAAACAAAGAGGTTCTGAGGAGCACACAGCAGAAGGGCAAGGAGAACACAGCCAAGGAAGACTGAGTTTGCCAAGATGAGCATCTGCAGGGGGAACAGGGCCATTAGCCAGGAATGTGAATGTGGAAGGAAGAAGGGCAAGGAAATGAGGCTGGTTTTAAGAGAGTTGGAGCTGTGGCTTATAAATATGTTGGGAGGTGGTTGAGAGTTGACTAGTTTCCTATAAGAAAAAGTAGTCAAGTTTAGATCCCGTGGTACATACCTGTAATCCCAGTGACTCCAAAGGCGGAGGAGGAGGATCGTGAGTTTGAGGCCAGAAGCAGCCTGCATATCTTAGTGAGACCCTGTCTCAAGATAAATAATAAAAAATGGTCAGGAGATTCAGCTAAGGGGTGGAGCACATGCAAAAAACATGTGAGGCCCTGGGTTCAACACCTAAAAACTATCAACAAACCAAAACCAATCTTGCAAATAGAACAAGGCTAGATATACCATCCCTTTATAGCACAAATTTAGGGGCAACTATTCCCAACATGTGCCTGCAGATGTAGCCCTGTGGCATCAAATCCCGTCAGATGTCGGAAGCTAAGCAGGGTCGGGCCTGGTTAGTGCCTGGATGGGAGACCACCTGGGAACACCAGAAGCTGTAGGCTTGGGAGAAGGACCTGGCAACCCCCTCCCAAAAATCAGTCTGCCATTGAAAACCCTATGAACAGCAGAGAAGCACTGACAATAGTGTTTTGCCTGTTGTACTCAGGGTTGCTATGAGTTGGATACCAACTCGATGGCACCTAACAACAACAACAATTCCCAACATATTCTGTGGCTATACCACTATGGTGTCCTATCCAGTCAGATCTCAGAAGCTAAGCAGGGTCTAGCCTGGTTAGTACTTGGATGCGAGACCACCTGGGAACACCAAGTGCTGTAGGCTTGGGAGAAGGACCTGGCAACCCACTCCCCCCCCAAAAATCAGCCATTGAAAACCCCATGAATAGCAGAGAAGTAGTGACAATACTCTTTCGCCTTTTGTACATAGGGTTGCTATGAGTTGGACACTGACTCAGTGGTACCTAACAACAACCACTATATGAATAGTGCCTTATTGGAATTTGTGGTCTTTGGCCTACATGGATATAAATGTTAAACCTGGCTGCAAGGCTGGTTGGAAGACACTACTGGACATGATGCCCAGGCTTTCCCTTAGATCATACATCAAAGATTGCAGGAAGGGAAAGATGGAATGTAAGCATAAGTTTTGGGTTTGTGTACAGATTGGTTTTAAAGAGGTCACCTGGGGCTACTTAAAAGCTCCCTGGGTGATTCCAATGTGAAGCCAGGGCAGAGAGCCACTCTTTCCTGTTCCTGCTCCACCATCAAGGTGCGGCTGAACACCTCAGCAGCTGAACATTGCCTAATAGACCAAATTCATGTCAATTTTACAATTATTTACCACAAATGAACATTCAACACTGCTCAGGTATCAAACCACATTTCTGTGGAGAGCTGGCTTCTCATCATCCAAGATGACCACTTCATAGCTCCTTGTTTGTTCCCAAATCCTTCTTCCAGTCCCATTCAGCTCTTCTCATTGAGACAACCAATGCCACGAAAATGAAACTTCCTCACCTCCCATCACCAAATCTACAGCCCTGCCAGAATCCCTAACCATCTTCTCTGTTGTTGCTCCATTGCAGGCCACCTCCTCATGTGTTTTGAATTGCAAACCATTTCTGATCTTACCTTCTGTCTCTTTCCTATTGCTAAAATTCTCATCAGCACCCAGGCAACTCTCATATCTCATTGTTGGTGTTTAGGCTATCTTAGTTTATCTATTATCTCTATGGCATATCACCCCAACACTTAATGGCTTAAATAACAGTGTGGGCAAGTCTCAGAGGGATTACTTCTGTCTTCTCATGATACTAGCACTACTGAGCAGGTCTTGGAGAGTGTGATATGGTCTTATTCACTTTTCTGGCACCTTAGCTAGAGAGGTGTGTTAATTGGCTTTTCATCATTGTGACAAAATACCTGATAGAAAACAACTTAAGGGAGGAAGGATGTATTTTGGCTCATAGTTTCAGTCCATCATGATAAGTAAGGTGTGGCAGAGCAGAGAATCTCACATCATGGCAGCCGGAAAGCAGAGAGAGAATGCCTGCACTAGCTGGCTTTCTCCTTTTTCCCCTTTTATTCACTTCTTCCCAACCTATTGGATGATGCCACCCACATTTAGGGTGAGTTGTCCCTCCTTCATTAATCCTGTCTGGAAATGTGCTTGTGGACATACCCAAGGGTGTGCTTTACTAATCTCCTAGGTGCCTCTCAATCTAAGCAAGTTGACGATCAAGATTAACTATCATAGGAGGCACATTTACTTGGTGCTTGTTTGGGGTGACTGGACTTCTCATGAGCCCACCCTCCATGTATCTGGGGGCTTAGTTCTCCATATGGACTCTCTTTTTATGTAATGTCTCATCTACCAGGACTTTCTCCACTTGATCTCTTTCCAGCAGGATATTGTGGATTCTGCATATCGTGAGTTCCCCTCTGAGCAAAACCAGAAGTTATAAGGCATCTTCTGGGTGGTGCTCAGAAAATTAAAATTTTTTACATCTGGCAAATGATACTTCTGGTCAAAGTAAGTCACAAGAGCAGTACAGGTTCAAGGGGATAGGGAATAGTTTTTACTCCCTATTGGGAATAATAGCACACACATCCAGAGAAAAATGGTTGGTAGACATGTGTACTCATATAATAATTAATCCTACCTTTACCCTACACATGGGAATTTTGAGCAAAGGAGAAGCATTGCCAGAGTCTGACATAAATTCAAAGTACAGAATAAGTTGTATTGGAGGTAAAGTTAAATTGACTTAGGCTACAATGGGCTAAACCTAAACATGTTTTAGGCAACAATTGGCTTCCTCCTGTTTCATCTCTAATTTCTCTACTTGTTTCCACATATACTTTTGGCTATCCTCTCTTTAGAGACAGAGCTTCCTGGGATAGTTCACGAAATAAGGAACAAGCTTAGCAGAAACTAGAGACAGGAAGGTTGTGAGCTGCCTGCATTTCATTCATCTTTTTAGACTCACAATTCTGTCAGTGTCTCCTTCCTCCCATGGGAAGAAATGAATTGGGGTTGAGTAGAGGATGGAAGACATTTCCCTAAGAGTGTACTTGTCTCTCAACTTTCTCACTTGATCTGACTTGATGTGAAGGCAGGAAAGCAGGGGAGGATGGTGCTTCCTAACATACCCAAGTTTTGCCCACTTAAACATCAAGTTTAACCTTATGGTCAGGCAAATGTGTAATTGACCCCTTGGGGGAGAAGGTCAATAATTTACTAGGGGGCACTCATTGTTATAATCATATGTCCACAACACAATACCAACCATTTTTTCCATTGTCCTGAGATCAAGGTATAATGTGGAGATATATATATATATATATATATATATATATATATATATGTATATATGATTTTTAAAAAATATTGTCTTGCTGGGCACCATGGTATATGCCTGTAATCTCAGTGATTTGGGGGGCTGAGGCAATAGGATCACAGGTTTGAGGCCAGAAACAGCCAGCCCAAATTTAGTAATATTCTGTCTCAATAGAAAAAAAAAAATAAAGGCTGGGGTATGGCTCAGTGATGGAGCACTTGCCTAGCATGTGTGAAGCCCTGGGTTCAACACCTAGTACAGAAAAAAAAAATGCTGTTTTGACCTAGTCAGGCCAGGTACTAGGCAACTAGGAACAGAGTGTATGTCCTAGAACCCACAAAATTGTTCAGTTTAGTCAACCCACAGAAAGCTTGCAAGCTCTAGCTAACCTCCTCCCACTAGTATGTAAACTTCCCCCTTTAGCTCTGGCTTGCTGTTTCCCCATCCCAGGGCATAACCCTCTGTGTGTGGCTCTGCCCGGAAGCATTCTCTCATTTGGAGCTGTAAGTTACAAAGAATTCTGCCATTCCTCTATTTGAGTGTCAGTAAGTTGTATCTTGCCATCAAAAGAAACTTTGAATCTTGTAGTACACAGGGTGTGCCATTCTTTCCCTCTGAAATAGATCAGCCCTGTACATTAACTGTACAACTCTAGCACCTTGTTAGTTAGCTTTTGTGTCACTGTAACCAAAGTATCTGAAAGAGACAATTTAGGAAGGAAAAGTTCATTTGGTTCACAATTTCAGAGGGCTATCAGTCCATGTAACGAGAGAAAGCATGGCCAAGGAGGTCAGTCCATGGTAGAAGAGAGCTCTTCACATCATGGTGGACCAAGAGCAGAGAATGACACCAGACCCAGGGGGCCAAGCAAAAACCTTCAAAGGCTCACTCCTAGTGACCTACTTCCACCAGTTAGGTCCCAAAGGCCACAGCCTCCAAAAACAGCACCACCAGGTGGGGACTAAGCATTCAAACATGAGCCTTCAGAAACATTATATATCCAAACTGTAATAAGCACCCATAACCTACACTGATAATTCACTCTGTTTTGTGTTCCATCCCAGATGATGCCTATTATACAAAACGGTTTGCCTGAGTTTACATAATGAGTTCAAATGATATATTTTAATAATTCTATTATCATACTATTATCATATTATCATATTCTCATGAAACTGTCCAAAATTTGAATAATAGTATTTGACTTACCATTATCAAATACTTAAATGTCTGCTTGTAAATACAGTCCAAGATATGGAATATAGAAATTCTTAAGAATGCCACAAAAATTAAAATCCTAAAATTACCCTTGTCAATGCTAATTCTGCTGTTCATTTGTGGGGGGTCTCATTTGGGTGCCTAATAGAGTCTAAGTCCTTTCTGCAGCCACAGTCTGGATGTGGTTACTTTAAGGTATTCAAGCAGACTTTGTCCAAATCAAAGTCTAGTGCTTCATGTTTCATAGGAAAGAAAGTTAAGAGCACACATGACATTGGAAGAGCATTGATGCACATTCATGAGATTCAGAAATTCAATAAAAAGAAGCACAAAGTAGTTATTCCAAGAAAAAGTTATTTCCATTAAGCCAAATGCATATTAACATGCTGAGATTAAGTGTCGTCTCAGCAAGGTCTGAGAGGGTAAAGTGAGGATTATCTTGGTTTCAGCCTCATTGTGATACCAGCCTCAATCTGTGCCAGTTGTCTGGAGTCATGCAAACTAAACTAGCAGAAATTTCCCATCCAGGAGCTAATGAGAGCACCTGTATCTCCCATGTAATAGATGCTACTGGTGCCCTCTCTGCGTGCTCTCATATTCACTCTATCCATGAAGTCAATGGCTTCCTCCTGCAGGCACTGGAGATTGTCCAGCTGAGGCTGCTCCATGAGTGTGAGAGGACTGTGGGGCTGCCAGAAGTGCCCATGAGCTGGGAGCCCTGGAAACAGCCCTTTCAATGAAGTGGTGGACAGGAGGAATTGGTGTCTAAAATTTCCAGCTTCCTTGCTGCTTGAATGGGACAAATCCAAGGTGAATTCTTCCAGTCTTCAAGAGGGTCCCCAGCAGGCCTGAGTCTCTGTTGCTCACAGCAAAACTCTTTGTTGACTTTTCTTCCTTCCCTGTCCCTCTTCTATTCTTATGAATATTTCTTCGTACCATCTCTCAAACTACATTTACCAAAATCCTTACCTCAGGATCTGCTTCTGGGGGACCCCAATTTTAGACTTTACACTTGTTGAAAAAGTCTATTGTTACATACCCTTATGTCTCTCATAGAGGGGCTTTTTAGGTACTTTGATTTTTTAGCAAAAATTTAAATACATGGTACTGACACAGCCAGTGACCAGATAGTGATCAAAGTGCTCCTCTTTACACCTTGTAGATGTGAAACACCTTGATTTCCACATCTCTATGCTTTCAACACTCAGAGTTGAACTGGGAGTAGACAGTGTGTCTAGCACTTCTGGGGAGCAACCATACTGAACCTCTCCATGAAGCCCACCTCCAGGGCAGGGTTCCTCTTTATCCCCATGTCTGCTTCAGCTGGAGCAGCATCCTCTGAGATTCCAGACCTGGAGCAGTAACAATATATTGACTCCTGAGGTGCCAGGGACCTGGTAAGAACTAATACTCTGTCATCTGCTTTCTTGCAGAACCACTTAGGTGGCAACGACAGACCATTCTGCTACCTACTGGCACTCTGCAGCACCACAGCTTTTATATAAACCCCCAGTGTTCATTTCTATCTGTCTTTTATGAGACAGTTTTGGTTATGTTGCTAGCATTTTGACTTGTTTTGGCTCCACATGCAGGGCCATCAGTGTTTGATGGCCATGAATATCTTCTTCCTTCTTTCTCTTCCCCCTCCTACTTTTCAGACTCAGTTTATTTTCATAATACTATTGCTCCTATTGGCAAAGTCTCTCATAGTGAGAGGGGAGGAGAGTCACTAACGAGTATTGTGGTTATGGGATATGGGATTTTAAAGTAAGAATTAAAGCTTGAATAATTGTGAGATGAGCTGCGGGAGTAAAGATCCAGGAGAGGAGCTGGAGCATATGAGAAGTCCATCTTTAATTAATCAGTTCAAGAAGCCAAGCATGTCCACCTGCCAAATGGGAACTGTGAAGGGGGAGCTCATGGGAAGTGTCAGGGGAGCTGTGCCTCCAGGAAACCCCCACCTCTGGGGCGAGTCTGAAGTCATTGTTGGTCAGCAGAATCAGCAAATCAAGTCAACAATCTGGAAACTGAGAAGGAAGAATAAGAACAAACCAAAATCTTCTGACATTTCTGCATCTGGTTGTCACTGTATGTGACCAGCAGAACCTTCAGAGAGCAATGGCCATTGTTAACTCCTGCCATGTAATTGTGGCCACCTCTAAACTAGAACCCTGTAGGGAAGGAGATTCTGGAAGCAAAGAGCCCCATTTAACCAGGTCGACCCAGTACAACCTCCCAGAGAGATGTAAAGTCAATTGTCCAAGCAGGTCTTAACCATCTTCTTCTTCAACTGGAGTTCCTTCTATATCACTGCCACCTCATTATTATTGCTCTACTTGGCTTCCTTGGGTGCGCCTCACCTCTCCTGTGCCTTTCTTTGAGTCCTGATTCCCCAAATTGCCCATGGCCCATTACCTGAAGGGGCCTCCCCTGAGGCTCACCTAATGATACTCCATCTGTTGTGTTTTTTCTTGGCAGGCCCCTCCCCAAACTGTCAATACATTTTTCTAGAAGCACCTGGAAAGGGGCTGCTTCCTCACTTACTTTAGTAACAACCCTGCTTCTTTAAAGATTTGAAGTTCCTTATTGTTTCTTAAATCTAGGACCCTCTAGGAAAGTCACCATCAGCTCCCTGAAACTGTGTCTGCTGTCCTCTGACAAATTTCTTTAGCTTTCAATCTTCTTGATGTGGGAATGAAAAACAAAACAAAACAAAACAGAACAAAATAAAACATTGTTCCCTCTTCCACAATCCCAAGTGAGCTAAGAGTAGGTGCACAGTGGAGCACAGGTAGGTGCTCCTGCTGAGGCCTGGTCTTAGGGTGAACCTAAAGGCCCAGTCCCTTTGACCCCAAATGCTTGTCCTCGATCTCATTTATCAAAGTTTCAGGCCATTGAGGCAATGTGTTAGGGGTTCAGTGTAATTATAAATCACACCCTCCCTTATCTTTCTGAATATGAAACCAATTGGAGAAGACCACAGGATTCAGATAAAGAAAAATCAGAAGTTTAGCTCAATAATACATTTGAGGTTGAAGATTCGACCAATTGGGCTTCCTAATATTCCATCCCCATGGTAGGCAGGGCTGTGGGACTCACAGCTTGGGACAGAGCTGGCTTTTAAGCAGAGCCTGTGGAAGAGTCTGAAAGACTCATCTCCTGGGCAGGGGTTTCCAAGAAGCAATATCTAGAGCCTCTGGGCCTTACATGCTCACATGTTCCTAACATGGAACACCATAAGCCATCCTCCTCCTTGGAATGGGAGACAGAGAAAGGAAACATTCTTCAAGTACATTTCCGTCCTACAGAGAAGAGTAGGAGCTTGAGGAGTGAAAGAAGAAGTGGCCCCATATATCCCCTGATCCTATGGGAAAAAACAGTCCCTCTCTTAGAGCTCCCTGTATTGTTGTTGAGAGCTTAACAGAGCAGAGTCACAGGAAGGGGTGTGGTAGTTATGACTGAGGTGTAGTAAAAAACTCTGATCCAGAAATTCCACTCTTGGGTACATATTGCAAGTAAATCATGTCAATGTGCATCACAGCAATTGGAGGCACCCTTGGGTCCACGGCCAGGAGAGTGATGGGCCAGGGACAATGGATGCTCATGACAGATTGCTGGAGAGCTCTCTGAGCAGCAAGCCAGTGGCATGGACAGCCATGAGAAAAGAGCTTTTCCAAAAAGTATTGAGGGAAAGAAGAGAGAAACAGCACAAGGACAACTGCACAATGATATATCTCTATCTCTATCTCTATCTCTATCTCTATCTCTATCTCTATCTCTATCTACCTATCTAGATCTAGATCTAGCTGTAGATATATACTTTTTTTGTTTTTTGTAGTACTGGGGGTTGAATCCAGGGTCTTGCTCATGCCAGGCAAGTGCTCCACCACTGAGCTACATCCCCAGCCTTTTTTGAATTTTTTAATTTTGACATAGGGTCTCACTAAGTTGCACAGGCTGCCTCTGGCCTCCAACTCAAGATCATCCTGCCTCTGCTCCCAAGTTGCTGGGATTATAAGCCTGAGCCACTGTGCCCAGCTCAACAATGCCATTTATATAAATTAAAAGCATAAAAAAGAGTAACATTTCATTTTCACAAAGATACATACATACATGCTCAAGGACACGAATGAACAACAAGTGAGGGAGCTGGAGACCAAAGGGAAATGACAAGAGCGAGGCCATGCACAAACTGATGACAAGAGTATGCCTTCAGCTGAGGACTCCCTCAACTCTGCCCTTGACCCCTGAGGTTGAGAAACACCCTTTCCTCTGCCCCAGACCCTCTACCTCCTTTAGCTCCCCCTCGCCTCCCAGGTGCCTTCACTCTGTCTCCATTTCCCCGTTCTTCACCCCCTGTCCTATGTGCCTCTTCAGCCTGGCTTCTATGCTCATCCTCCTCTAAATGCTTTCCTCAGTCTCCAGTGATTTTCTCACAGCCACATTCATCGAGCATATTTTATTTATATTTGTATTCATTTATAAATTTAAGGTTAAATTAAATCACCATCTTAGTGGGTAGTTCTGCTTGTGCAAACACATGGAGTTATGTAACCACTGTCACCATAATCAAGATATAAAATGGTTCTACCACCCTCTAAGGGATTCCTTTATGGCACAAAGGAATTATTTCCTCTCCTGACACCCAGACCTGTCAACAGCTGGTCTGCTTTCTGTACCTGGAGTTTTGTCTTTCTGAGAATGTTATACAAGTTGCACTGTACAGCATATAGCAGATGATTTTGACCCAGGTGGGTGTATATATCGGTCATCTGTTACTTTTTTGCTTGTTTGTTTTCAATTAATAATGTGTAGTATTGGATTGCATGGATGGACCAGTTTTTTTTTTATCCATTTAGCTGCTGAAGGTAATTTAGGTTGTTTGCAGTTTACAATTAAAGCTGTTACAAACTATTGCATATAAGTAGACATGAGTTTCATTTCTCTGAGACCAAGGAATGGATGGCTGGGTCATGATACAAGATGTGGTTATAGTCCAATTATCTTATAAGAAGCTGTAATGGATTTTTTTTTTTTTTTTTTGCTGTATTGGGGGTTGAACCTAGGGCCTTGCACATACTTTTCAAGTGTACCCTCAGCCCAGTTTTTATTTATCTTGAGACAAGATCTTGCTAAATTACACAGGCTGTCTCTGGGCTCAGATCTATGATCCTCCTGCCTCTGCCTCCGAGTTGTTAGGATTATAGGTATGTGCCACCATGCCCAGCATAATGGATGTTTTTGAGGTCTTATTTTAGCAGACTTCTCAGTGTCATGCACCAAGGTTGATCTCCTCTCCCACTTCTCCCAGTTCTCTTATTGTTCTCCTATTTCCTGCTTCTCCCTACTTCTCTGCCCAGGTTGGGACATTTTCTGGGCTCAGTCCCAGGGTCTCGGCCTTCTCTTTCCTGAAGTGATCACAGCCATGCCAGGGCTGAATGTGCCATCCTTGCAAAGTTTTCTCCCAGGGCTCTCAGACCCTCACATCCTCTGTCTGCCTCTCCTCTTCAGTTTCTCTGGTTTTCCCACCAAAGTGAAGACAACCAGAGTGCTTAAGGCACTCTTTATTGCTGTTGTTGTTAGGTGCCCTGGAGTCGGTGTCTGACTCAGAGCGACCCTCTGTACCACGGATGAAACACTACAGTCAGTGCTTCTCTGCTATTCATAGGGTTTTTCAATGGCTGATTGTTTTTTGGGAGTGGGCTGCTGGGTCCTTCTCCCAAGCCTACAGCACCTGGTGTTCCCAGGTGGTCTCCCATCCAAGTACTAACCAGGCCCCAGCCTGCTTAGCTTCCGAGATCTGACGGGATTGGACGCCACAGTGAATTTACCAACTGAGCTAAACCCCAGCCCCACTTGCTTGTAGCTCCCAACATTTTAAGATCTAACAATAGCGCATGGCACCCTTCCCATGCTTAGACTCTCTCTATCTTCCTCTGGTGCTATATCCTCTGACTCCAGCCAGACAAGTTCTCTACCCATAAGAGGTCTTGCAATTAAATTGGACCTACTTGGATAAACTAAGAGAAATCAAGGATAATCTCCCTATTTTAAGATCACTAGCAATACTGACCCCCACATGTCTCTCATCTTGTCCTGTTGTGGGAGCTTGCATATTGCTGTGATGCTGAAAGCTATGCCACTGGTATTTCAGATACAAGGAGGGCCACCCATGGTAGACAGGTTTCAGCTGAGCTTCCAGACTATGACAGACTAGGGAGAAGGACCTGGCAACCCAGTCCTAACATAATTAGCCGTTGAAAACCCTGTGAATAGCAGAGTGGCATTGTCAAATATAGTGCTGGAAAATGAGCCTCTCAGGCTGGAAGGCATTCAAGAAACGACTAGGGAAGAGTGGCCTCCTCAAAGTAGAGTTGACCTTAATGATGGGAATGGAGAAAAGCCGTTGAGGCCTCCTTTTTTGATATGGCATGAGTCACAATGAGAAGAAGCACAGTGGTTGCAACAATGGGTTCAAATATAAAAAGACCATGTGAATGGCATGGTGTTGGGTAGTATTTCGTACTGTTGTACACAGGATCACTATGAGTCAGATCCAAGTTGATGGCACCTAACAACAACAACAATAAAGTAATATTTTTATGGGTTGAATTGTGTCTCCCCCCAAAATATATTGAATACTTAACCTATGGTACCCATGAATGTGACCATTTTTTGAAATAGGATCTTTGCAGATGTAATCAAGTTAAGATGAAGTCAGATGAGGGGTAAGGTGGGCCCTTACTTCAATATGACTCGGATCCTGGTAAGAGGAGAAGAGACACAGAGAAGAGAAGGCAATGTGAAGACAGATGGGCAGAGGGAAGACGGCTGTATGAAGACATAGGCAGAGATTGGATTTACATGACTTGGAGCCAAGGAATAACAGGGATTCCTTGGTGACAACCAGCACCTACAATAGAGAGTGGGGGCCTACCAGCCTCTTAATTTCAGACTTCTAGCTCTAGAACTGCAGGAGAACAAATTTCTGTTGCTTGACATCACTCAGTTTGTGGTACTTTGTTACAGCAGGTTTAGGAAAGGAATACAGATTCCAATTACATAAACAGGGGCAAAGCTACTTTTGTTATTTAAGGTGACACAGTTATGGCATGGTAACTCATCATACTCATAGTTCCAGGGATTGGGGTGTGGAATCTTCTTGGGGCCATAATTCTAACTACTACCCTTTCTCTCACCCACACACATAGCTAATCCAACACCAAATCGTTCTAAAGACAACAATGACAACAACAACAGCAACAAAACTTCTCAAATCTATCATTTATCTCCATCTCTATGGTAGCCAAGGCCACTTCATCTCCTACCTGGAATGTTAGCATAGGTCCCTAACGGATCTTGTTTTTCTTCTCTATCTCACAAAAGTGATTCTTATAAAACAATACTCAGATCATTTTAGAATATAAATTGCATCACATCATTTGTATTGGTGTAGAAGTTATGACTTAAAAAAAAAAGCTTATTCTTCTCACATGAAGAGAATTCCCACCATAGAGAGTCCAGAGCTGATGTAGAAATTGAACAATATTATTAAGGACCCAGCAACTTCCTACATTTCTGCTTTGCCATTCTTGTATTTACCATTTGTTCTCATGGTTGCAATATGACTGCTATGCTTCCAGACATCACATCTGTGTTCAGGATAGAAAGCCAGGAAGCACAAAAGACCAAACTGTCCAAGTTTACATCCCTGTTTATTAGGTAATCCGAAGACTTTGTAGAAACTTTTCTTATTGAGCACAAGCTTTTATGTCAGAACTGTATGGTATGACTATCCTTAGTTGAAAGGGAGCCTTGGAAACTGAATATTTAATCACAGAAAGGAATGAGAACATGAGAACATGCTGCTGGGAATGGGTCCTCCTTGAGCCTTCTGACATCATCTTCCTTGGTCTCTTGTTTATAATCCCTCAGTATGACATTTTAATGCAGTAAAATAAAATTCAAATTTCTCACTATGTCTCTAATGTCATTATCACCATCATCACTGTAGTTCTTTTCCTAGTTCTTTCCTTACTTAGGGCCTTTGTCATGCCTTTTCTTTTGTCTACAAGGTAGACTAAATTATTGTTTCCAATTCTTCAATCTTTACAGAGCCTCTCTGTGAAGGAAATCTGACATGTTTTCCCACTCCAGTACATTGAGCTTAGGCTGATGAATGTTAACACATTTGATGCCAGCAGAGGCTTGAAATGTGCATGGGAAGTTTGTCTTGGCTTCTTTCACTGCTGTCATCCACCATGAGAGAGCATGTCCCTGGAGCTCTTTGGCTCTGAGTGAGACCCTTGGAGCAGACTCCAAACCAACCTGTAGCCTGGAGGTGAGCCCAGCTGAGCCCAGCCAGAATCATCCAGACCCCAGCCAAACCCCACGCTTGTGAGTGAGAGAAGTAAGTGTTGTTGTCAGCTTGTGACATTTTGCTATGATTATTATGCAGCATTAATACAGCAAAATCTAACAGGCTAAATTATTTTCCCTCACTCTTTATTACTTTTTCCCTCCAGTATCTTATTTATTAGTAATTTGTTAGTGTACAACTTCATGGGTCTCATTATGACATTTCTGTACATGCACTTCATTGTACGTTGTTCAAGTTCACCTCCACGCCCCCTCCCCATTCATGGTTCCCCTTTGACTTGAATGTTGTGTGTGTGTGTGTGTGTGTGTGTCTATGTCCTGATTTTGCCTTAAGGGCAAAATATGTGATATTTCCTTTCCTATCTCCCATTACCCTTTCTTTTGTTCCTTCACCCTTTTCTTTAGTCCATTATCTTTCCCTAAATAGGTCCCTTCTACTTTCATAACCTATGTATGTTAATAATGAACATATATTGAAGTTTAACATCCACATTGCCTGCAACTGTACCACTGTAGCAACCCATCTCATATGATCTCAGAAGCTAAGCAGGGTTGGACCTGATTAGTACTTGGATAGGAGACTGCATGGGAACACCAGGTGCTGTAGGCTTGGGAGAAGGACCTGGCAACCCACTCCCCAAAACCAATCTGCCATTGAAAACCCTGTGAATAGTAGAGAAGCAGTAACAATACTGTTTCACTTGTATGTAGGGTCACTATGAGTCAGACACCGACTTGACAGCACCTAACAACAACAACATCCATATATGAGAGAAAATGTGATGTTTACCTTTCTGGTTCTGACTTATTTCATTTAAAAGAATGATCCATCCATTTTCCAGCAAATGCCATAATTTTGTCCTCTTTAAGCCTGACTAAAACTCCATGTTGAATATATACCATAATTTCTTATCTACTCATCTATTGATGGACACCTATATTGATTCTATATCATAGCTATCATGATTAACACTAAAATAAACATGGATGAGCAGGTATCTCTGTGGTATATTAACTTATATTCCTTTGGATATGTACTGAGGTGTGGGATAGCCAGGTCATATGGTAGTTCTATTTTAAGGTTTCTAAGGAACCTCCATACTGATTTCCATAGTGGCTACACCAACCTGCATTCCCACCAGCAGTGTAGTAGAATTCCTTTCTCCTCATTGCCAGCATTTGTTTGTTTTGTTGATATTAGCCATTCTGACTGGAGTGAAATGGTATCTCAGTATACTTTTGATTTGCATTTTTCTGATGGCTAAGAAAGTTGTACACTTTTTTCATATAATTGTTGACTGTTTGCTTTTATTCTTTTGAGAAGTCTGTTCAGTTCTTTTGCCCATTTTTTATTGGAAACCTTGCTTTTTTGGTGTTTAATTTTTTGAGCACTTTATATATTCTAGGTGTTAATCCCCTGTCTGCTGGCAAGGATTTTCTCCCACTCTGTAGGCTGTCTCTTCACTCTGATGATTATGTCCTTTGCTGTGCAAAAGCTTTTTCATTTCATCCAATTCCATTTGTCAAGTCTTACTATTGTTTCCTGAGCCATTAGTATCCTATTCTGAAAGTCCTTGCTTATACCTATGTCTTGAAGTGTTTTCCCTGTTTTCCTCTAGCAGTTTCAAAATGTCAGGTTTTACATTAAGGGCTTTGACCCATTTTGAACTGATTTTTGTACAAGGTGAGAGAAAGAGATGTAGTTTCAGTCTTGTACATGAGGATATCCAGTTCTCCCAGCACCATTTGTTGAAGATGATGTCTTTCTCTCTAACTTACATTTTGGTACCTTTGTCGAATATCCGGTGATTATAGCTGCATGAATTTATTTCTGGATCCTCTATTCTGTTCCACTTGTCTACATGTCTGTTTTTATGTCAGTACTATTCCATTTTTGTTACCATGGCTTTGTAACTTAATTTGAAATCATGTATTGTGATGCCCCATGTATTGTTCTTTCTGCTCAAGATTGCTTTAGCAATTCAGGGTCTTTTATAGTTCTATATGAATTTTGGAATTGTTTCCTCTATTTCTGTGGAGAATGTAATTTGGGATTTTGATGGGGATTGCATTAAATCTGTAGATTTTTTTGATAATATAGCCATTTTCATAATACTAATTCTTCTAATCCATGAGCATAGGGGATCTTTCCATCTTCTGGTATCTTCTTTAATTTCTTTCTTTAGTGTTTTAGTTTTCATTGTGGAGGTCTTAAGTTTGTTTATTCCAAGTATTTAACTTGTTCTGAAGCTATTGCAGATGAGTTTATTTTCCTGTTTTTTTTTCTCCACTTGGTCATTATTAGTATACAGAAAAGCTATTGATTTATGTATGTTGGTTTTGTATCCTGCTACTTTGCTGAAAGTGCTTATAAGCTCTAAGAGTTTTCTGGCAGAATCTTTAGAGTCTTTTAGTACAGAATCATATTTTATGAAAATAGGGATAATTTGACTTCTTTTCCTATTTTGACCCCTTTTATTTCTTTCTCTTGTCTTATTACTATGGCAAATAGTTTAATTACTACATTGAATAGTAGTATAGATAGTGGGCACCTTTGTCTTGTTTCTGATTTTAGGAGAAATGCTTTCAATTTTTCCCCATTAGTGTGATGCTAGCTGAAGGTTTTTCATGTATTTCCTTCAGTATGTTGAGATATGTTCCTTTAATTCCTAGTTTCTTCAAGGCTTTTATCATAAAAGGATGTTAAACTTTGTTTAAGGACTTTTCTGCATCTATTGATAGGATCATGTGATTTCTGTTTTTGAGTCTATTTATATGCCATATTACATTTATTGTCTTGCATATGTTGAACAAGGCTTGTATCCCTGGAATGAAATAAATGTGGTCATAGTGTATGATCTTTTTAATGTGTCACTGAAGTTGATTTGTAAGTATTTTATTAAAGGCTTTTTGTATCTAGGATCATCAGGGAAATCGGTCTGTGGTTTTCCTTTTTGTTGTATCCTTTTCTGGTTTTGTTATCAGGGTAATATTGGCTTCATAGAATGAGTGTGGTAGTGTTCCTTCTATATGTTTTTTGTGGAATAACTTGAGGAACACTGGCATTAATTCTTCTTTAAAAGTCTTGTAGAATTCAGCAGCAAATCCACTTAGTTCTGGGATTTTATTTGTTGGGGACTATTACTGCTTCTACCTTGATGGCTGTTATAGGTCTCTGTAAGTTGTTTATATCCTCTTGACTTACTTTTCACAGGTCATATGTGTCTAGGGATTAATCCATCTCATCAAAGTTTTCTAGTTTTTTGGAATGTAAATTTTCAAAGTATTCCCTAATGATTCTCTGGATGTCATTGGTATTTGTTGCAACCTTTCCTTTTTTTAGCTCTAATTTTCTTAATTTGAGTATCTCTCTTTCCTTTGGTTAGTTTGCTTAAGAGTTTGTTGATCTTATTTATCTTTTCAAAGAACCAGCTCTTTGTTTCATCAGTTCTTTTTATTGTTCTTTTAGTTGCCATTGCATTAATTTCTTCTCTGATCTCCATTATTTCTTTCTGTCTACTAAGCCACAGGTAGCCTGTCTACTGGTTTGGGGTTTTGTTTGTTCTTCTTTTTCTAAGAGCTTGAGGTGCATCATTAAGTTATTTGATTGAGCCCACTTTTTTTTTTTTTTAGTGTAGGCACTCATCACTATAAACATCCCTCTTAGAACTACCTTTGCTGTATTCCAAAGGTTCTGGTAGCTTGTGATTTCATTTTCATTTGAGTCTAAGAATTTTTAACTTATCTCTCTGGTTTCTTCAAGTATCATTTAGGAGCGTGTTGTTCATTTTCCATGTGTTTGTATAGTTTCTGTAATTTCTTTTGCTGTTCACTTCTAGTTTTATTCCATTATGGTCTGATAAGATGCATGAAATTATTTTGATATTTTAAGAGTTGATTTATGGCCTAAAGTATGATCTATTTTAGAGAAAGTTTCATGAGCTGCTGAGAAGAATGTGTATTCTGTAGCTTTTCAGTGGAGTATTCTGTATATGCCTATTAAGTGCATTTTATTCATTGTGGTGTTTAACTCTGAAGTTTCTTTGTTGACTTTTTTGTCTGGATGTTGTGTCTCTTGATGAGAGTGGGGTATTAAAATCATCCACTATTATTGTATCTGGACCTATCAATCCCTTTAAGTCCAGTGTTGTTGTTGTTAGGTGCCATCGAGTCGAGTCTGACTCATAGTGACCCTATGTACAGCAGATTAAGTCCAGTAGTGTTTTTAAGTGAAGTTGGGTGCACCGAAGTTTGGTACATATATTTATAATTATAGTTTCTTGATTGTTCCTTTAATAATATATAGTGACCTTCTTTGTTTCTTTGGACTAGTTTGAAATTGAAGTCTACTTTGATATAAGGATGGCTGTCTTTTTTTTTTTTTTTTTTTGGCTTTCACTTGCTCGGTATAGCAATCTCCATCCTCTCACTTTCGGTCTCTGTGTGTCCTTGCTAGTGAGATGTATTTCCTGCAGACAACAAATTCTTGGGTCTTGTTTTTAAATCCAGTCTACTAATCTTTGTCTTTTAATTGGAGAGTTAAGACTATTCATATTTAAAGTTATATTTGACAGGGGTTAGCTGGGTCTTGTAATTGTGTTGGGTGTATTCCTGTTTGGTTCATATACCATTGATTCTTTTCTTTTTCTCCTATTTTAATTCAGGGTTTGCTGTTTTTTTTTTTTTTTTTTAAGTTAGACATGACTGATTCTTTCCTAGTTTTCTTTAGTTTGTTCCTCACATGAAGTTTTTTCTTTCCTGTACCCTTGTGATAGAGTATGTCTTTTTTTCCTCCTCTGTATGTAGGATTCCTTTAAGTATCTTCTGCAGTGCTGGCTTGGTAGTCATATATTGCTTTAGTGTGTGCTTATTAGAATGTCTTTATTTCTCCATCAATTTTAAAGCATAAATTTGAAGGATATAATAATCTTGGTTGGCAATTGTTTACTTTCAGGGTTTGAAATATATCATTCCATCCTTTCCTAAATTTTAAGGGTTGTATTGAAAGGTCTGATATAATTCTGATGGATTTTCCTTTGTAAGTGAGTTGGTGTTTTTCTCTTGAATTTTTTAATATTGTTTCTTTGTTCTATAATCTTGTTATTTTAATAATTATGTGTCAGAGAGAGATTCTGTTCTGGCGACTACTTTTTGGTGTTCTAAATACCTCTTGTGGTTGGATGTCCATATCTTTCCCCAGATTTGGGAATCTTTCTGCTATAATTTCACTAAGTTTTCTATGCTTTTAATTTTTTATCTCGGTTCCTTCTTCTACCCCATGGATTCTTAGGTTTGTTCTCTTGATCATGTCCCAAAGTTCTTGAAAATTGTGGTCATGTTCTTTTAAATTTTTTGTTGATGTCTGAATTATTATTCCTTCAACCTTGTCTTCCATCCCTGATATTCTATCTTCTGCTTCATTTAGTTTACTGGTGATGTTTCTACTGTGTTTTTTATTTGGTTTATTGAGTCCTTTGTTTACAACATTTCTGTGTTTTTCTTTGTTCTTCAAGATCTTTATTTCCTTGCTGAATTTCTGATCCATTTTGCTGACTTTGTCTTCTACATGGGTGACTTTCTGATGTAAAACCTATATTGATTTCTTTCATTCGTTTGCTTGTTTGTGTCTTCTTTGAAGTCATTGATCATTTTGACAAGTAGACTTTTAAATTACTTGTCGGACATTTAAACTGTTTCAGCATATTTGGATTCAGTGGTTAAAGAATCATGGTCTTTTGGAGGAGAGGCATTGCCTTGCTTTTTCATGTTTCTTGTACTTCTGATTTCTGATTTGTGTATCTATGGAGCTGGATATCACTTCCTGCTTTATTTGGGATCTTCCTAGTGAGCAGCATTCTTTTGAGATCACAATCTCCAGTGCCACTCCCAGAAAGGAAGGCGAAATAGTATAACAGGTACAATACCAGATCGAACCAGATATAGAAGTGCACTTAAACTCACTGAAAGCCAACTTCTGCAGCCCAATGCCCACAGAACAGAGAATGGCAATAATAATGTATAGTAAGCTATGAAGTTACAAAATATTTGTAAATAGTATTTGCCTGAAGTAAGAAGGGGGCCAAAGAAAAGGGAGACAGAGGATGCTTCAAGGGTGAAAAGAAAGGAAAAAGAAGATCTAGATGGAAATGAATGTTAAGAAGAGAGAAAGGGGCCAAGGATAAAATGATTCCACAATAAAGAAAAATATGTATAAACAGAATTAGGTAAGCATAAGTAGAGCAATAAGAAGTTGTAAGCCTAAAAGATTTGTATAGTAAACAGAAAAAGAGATACGTAGGCAGAGATTTAAAAAACTAAAAAAGAAAAAAAGACAAAAATTACACTATAAAAAAAGGAAATGAGGAAATGAAAATTAACAATGAAAAGGAGGAAAGAATAGAAAAAAAAGGGCTGGACACCAACTTACGCCCCTGCAACTCCAGCATCTTTGGGAACTGAGGCAGGAGGATTTTGATCCCCAAGCCACAGGTGTCCTGGATAATTCAATGTGATTACATCTCCAGGCAAAAATAAGAAAAAGGCTAGGAATATTGCACTGTGGCATAGCACTTACCCTATGCAAAATTCTGGATTTAATCCTTAGCACAGCAGGAAGAAAGAAAAAGAAAAAAATTAAAAAAGGAAAGAAAAGAACTACCAGAAGGGCTTCTTTCGGTGGCCTCTAATATTGGATTCTGTTAGGTGTGGGTGGTGGTCAGTTGAGGATGGAATCTTTTTATCTGACCATGGCTAAGAGTTGACAGTGTCTGTAGTTTCCCTAGGAGATGAAGTTGTTGCATCACCATGGGGTGGGAGGAATTGGGGTGTTGCTTCTGAGCAACTTTCCCCAGCCTCTTGCAGCCTAAACTTCTCAGCATGTCAGTGTCCCATCTCCCTTGTCACTGTATGTGCCTGCTGCAGCTGTGTAGCACTCTGAGGTTGTGCAGGTCTTCCCCAGGCCCTCCCTGGGTGATAATTCTTTGTTTTTAGGACCACTGGGGTAGCTCAGTCTCATACAATAGGTTCCCTCTCACGATGGTGCCATTCATAGCCCTCCTCCGAGACATGGAGCATGGGAAAGAGAGTCACTTCTCCAGTGTTGAAGTCCTCAGTCAGGAAGAGTCCTGTCTTACCAAATCTCTGGAAGAGTTCAAGGACTTCAAGGACTTTCAGCTTGCCCTGTGGGACTGACAGTCAAATGGCCAGGGCTGTCTGACTTACCTCTTTAGATTAGTGCTTTGTTTTCCACCTTTCCTTCATGGGAGGTTAAGGCTGGAGATGTGTCCTGCTCAGTTCTGCTCACTGATCAGACCTCCTACAACATAGGACCATCTCACAATTTTCTCTGCGGTTTCTGTGTTCTCCAGACTTTCCTTCTTTGGAAAAGAGTCATTTCCTTCCTATTCTAACTCCTTTGTTTTATCATATCACATGGTTGTTGTTGTTGTTAGGTACCATGGAGTTGGTGTCTGACTCATAGCGACCCTATGCACAACAGCTGAAACATTATTGTTACTGCTTCTCTGCTATTCATGAGGTTTTCAATGGCAGATTGATTTTAGATAGTGGGTTGCTGGGTCCTTCTTCCAAGCCTACAGCACCTGGAGTTTCCAGGCGGTCTCCCATCCAAGTACTAACCAGACTGGACCCTGCTTAACTTTCCAGATCTGACAGGATCAGATGCCACAGTGCTATGGCTGCAGGTACATAACATGGAGGCTGCCTTTAGTCCATCATCTTAAACCAGATGAGGATCTCATTACTTTTTGTTTATCATTTGGATCTCAAATGAAATACCACTTTTTCAAAGAGACTTTACCTATATCCCCAGTCTTAGTTATGCTTTCTGTCTTTGCTAAGCTTTCTCATAGTATGGTAGTTGGACTTTTTGTCACTATAACAAATACCTAAGAAAATCAACTCAAAGGAGGGAAGATTTATTATGGTACAGGGTTTTAGTCCAAGGCTGGCTGGCTCCAGGGCTGTGGGCCTAAGGTGAGGCTGAATTCTTTGTTGGGGAGCATGTGGTTGAGCAAAGAATCTCACTTCATGGCAGAAAAGAAACAGAGAGAGACAGAGGGAGGGTCTAGGGACAAGATATGACTGTTCAAAGTCATGCCCCCAGCAACTCACTTCTTCCAGCTAGACCCTACCTCCTAAAGTTTCTACCATGCCCAAAACAGTGCCACCATCTGGGGACAAAGTCTTCAACATGAGAACCTGTGGGGGACACAACACAGAGCATTCTTTTTGCTCGTTACACTCTATGTAATTTGTTATATTTTCAAATTTATTTATCAAAAATATACTTCCTACTGTTGACTGTTAGCTCTATGAGGGTAAACTGTCTGTACATTACTGCACAGATCAATACCAAATACAAGACCTGTATATAATAAGTGCTCAAAATGTTTGTTATAATTCATTGAATAACTATACTTCTAATTGAAGGAATATTATTCAGGTATTAAAATTTTGTTCTTGAAGAAGTTTCAATGTTATATAATTATGATCCAAATTGTGTGAATGAATGTGAACACATACACACACAAACACACACACAAAATTATTCAAAGGATATATACCAAAGTACTAGCTGTGTCTCTCTCTATATAGAGACATTATAGCTTATTTTATTTTTTATAGTTTTCTGTGTTTTAACTATATCCCCCAATGTATTGGCCATATATTATTTTATAATCAGAAAATACAACAAAAGTTATTAAAAAGAGAGAAGGCAGATGAGAGCTTCATTGTGTTTTTCTCAGCGATGTAATGGGAAGAGTCTAAACAGTGTTAGAAATCAGAACAAAGCCTGGGCAGTGGGCCAGAACGTTCTGAGCTGGAAATAGCTCTCCTGGGCATCACTGTTCTCAGGGCTCCCCTGAGCCTGTTCCCTGCCTTCGGGGAGGGATCTGATAAACACAAGGAACATCAGGTTTGAGAGGATAGAGTGGTCTCTTGGGGATGGACTGACTAGGAGGACTCAGAGCTGACAGGTGGGAAGTTCAAGCCAAGGCCAAGGCCATCTCCAAGCAGCTCCAGCAATAGCCATGGCTTGCCTCCTCAGAGGCCATGACCTTGAAACAAATGAGCACCTCAGTGAGCTGTTTGGACTTCATAGGACAGAGGTTTTCACACTGATCATCTTGGGTCCTGAGGTCCATAGGAGTGTCTATTGGGGGACATGGAAGGACCAAAAGGATGCTGAAAAGGCCTCCCTATCCCTTAACTCCAACCCCAAAATATCCTCTATTATCTGTAAGAGCCCACTAGAAACAAAGGGACAAAAGGTTCTATTGCTTAAAAGGGGGGAAGGAGAGGGAGCAGTGTTTAAAATGATGAGGAGGATGGGGAGTCACTGAGGACTCTTGAGGAGGGGAGTGACCAGTTCAACATGAAGCTGCCATTTTCACAAAAATTGAGAGACAGGAGACTCCAATAAGTGAATAATGTAATGGTGATGATGATGATAATAATAAGAATAATAATTAGTGAGTCAGGTACTAGTCCAAGTACTTTACCTATATTAACTCACTCTTCTCCTCACCACCCTGTGAGATGAGTATCATTACTCTCTATTTTGTAGCTGAGAGAATTGAGGCATGGAGTATGTAAACAAC
Source organism: Pedetes capensis (assembly GCA_007922755.1). Classification (NCBI taxonomy): domain Eukaryota; kingdom Metazoa; phylum Chordata; class Mammalia; order Rodentia; family Pedetidae; genus Pedetes; species Pedetes capensis. Next base: position 31,365 of record VMDO01003303.1, read on the forward strand.
TCATAGAAAATCACACAGCCAGAAAAGGAGTCAGGATCTGGGCGCAGGAGGCTGGTTCCTGAGTCTGACCCTTGTATCCTTGCCCAGACAGATGCTGAAGAAAATGAAAGTCCTCCTGCTGAATAGATTGGCATGGCCTTCCTTCACAATGCCCACCATCACATCAGCTTTTATCCATTCAGGCACTGGGGCTTAGTTCAGTTGGTAGAATGTGGTGCTGCATTCCCTGAAGACTCAGGTTTGATCTCTAGCACTGCAAAAATGGGAGGACATGGCAATCCACTCCCAAAGCAATACCGAAGCAACTAGCCATTGAAAACCCTATGAAGGTTGCTGTGAGTCGGACCTGACTTGACAGCACCTAACAACAAGAACAGTGGATTCAAGCTATTAGTCAGACTAACAAGCTGGCAGGGCATGAGGACAGGTGGATGGATCAAAACTCCTACTCAAATGTAGAGTCTGAAATCCTGGTGATGCTGTCATGGAAGAAATGAGGTGAATCAGAAGAAGGTCCTGCTGAGTGGAGCTGGAGGGGAAGGCTGTGTCCAATCTAAGATGTTGATGTCACCCAGAGGACAGACAAGCAGCATCAATGACATAACATTGACTAGCATTTTGTAGCAGTGCATCTGGATATTTATCACACATTAGAATCACCTGGAGGGCACATAAAGTCAAAGATCTGTTAGCTTCATCCCCAGAGGGTCTGACTCCATAGACTTTTTATTTTTAACACGTTCCCAGGTAATGCTGTTGCTGCTGGTCCATGAACTACACTTTCAAAGGTTCTGTTTTGTATCCATGAGCCTGTAAAGCTCTTCCACATGCATAATACCATGAATTCTTTTTCTTTCTTTCTTTTTTTCTTTATTTTTTTATTTTTTTTATTTTTTTGCGGACTGGGGATTGAACCCAGGACCTCGTGCTTGCATCCTCTGCAAGTGTTGGACCACTGAGCTGCACCCTCAGCCCATTTTCTTACTTTTTGAGACAGGGTCTCACTAAGTTACGCAGACTGCCTCTGGTCTTGAACTTGTGATCCTCCTGCATCCACCTCCCGAGCCGCTGGGATTACAGGTGTGCGCCGGCACCCGGCTAATGTCAGGAACTCTTAAACACTCCCTTCTACTATACTTTTGTGACATTATTGTTCCGAGAAATACACACAGAAATTCATTTCTTTTTGTTTCTATCAGATATCCTTTGCTTAGTCATGGGACTTCTAGGATAGCTGTTGTACATCTGTGTCTACAGAAATCACTCCTATAGTCTGCTATGCCTGCAGTAGTACCATTGTGGCATCGGATCCCATCAGATCTCGGAAGCTAAGCAGGGTTGGGTCTGGTTAGTACTTGGGTAGGAGACTATCTGGGAACATCAGGTGCTGTAAACTTGGGATATAGACCTGGCAACCCACTCCCCAACCCCCGACAAAAAGAAAATCAGCCATTGAAAACCCTATGAATAGCAGAGAAGTATGATAATAGTGTTTTGTCTGTTGTACATAGGTTCACCATGAGTCAGACACTGACTTAACTGCACCTAACAACAGCAACATAGGCTGCTATACCTTCCCCACCCTGCTTCCAAATTTAACTAATTCCTTTTTTTCTTGAAAACTTATTTCCCTAGGAAGCCTCCTCTGACCCCACAACTTGACTTGATTGTCCCTAATGTCCCTAATTGTCCCTAATTGATGTCCCTAATAGCACTTTCTACCTACCTATGCCATGCACTCAGCACATGGCACTCTATCCCTGATTGTCATTCTCTTTCACTCACTTCATAGACTTTATCTCTCCCTGTTTCTAGAACAATGCTTGGCATATGGTAAATGCTCCATAAATATCTGATGAATTAAATTAATTGAATGAACAAAATAATTTCTCCTTCCTCATGACTACTACAACCTTTATCTCTTCCATGGTGCATTCTGGACAGCACACCCTAATCTCCAGAGTAGACATGCAAAATGAGCTTTGATCTAGACTCCAGCTCCTATCAGTTACTGTGCAGAAGGACTCTGAGGGCATATCTGGGACAGCAGAAAGAATAAGAGATTGATTCATATTCTGGGCAAATGTGTGAGGTGTACCAGTGATGGTGTGGTGTACATGTCACTCCTAGCTTAGGATGACTTGATACTTCTCTGATTCTGCCCATGCTAAGGATGGGGCTTACTGTTTTAAGGTCAATGCCTATGATACAGACTGTTGTTGTTAGGTGCCGTTGAGTCGGTAGCCGACTCATAGCGACCCTACTTACGAAAGGGGGAACACTATTTTCAGTGCTTCTCTGTTGTTCATAGGGTTTTGAATGGTGAATTGATTTTTTTTGGGAGTAGGTTGCCGGGTCTGTCTCCTAAGCCTACAGCACCTGGTGTTCCCAGGCAGTCTCCCATCCAAACACTAATCAGGCCCGACCCTGCTTAGCTTCCGAGATCTGACAGGATCGGATGCCACAGAGCTATGGCTATGATACAACTTAGCCCAGTCATTTTCCAGGGGTTCCAAGAAGGCCACATAGGGGGGCCTGGCTAGTCAGGAGGGATGCACCTCTCTAGAGGGAGTGCCCTCAGCAAAGAGAATTCTCAACCTCCATGTTAGCTGCTCAGACACAAAACTGATTCTCTTCTGATGGAAATCAGGGTGGCAGAGGGATCTTAGAATATGTGGCCCCAATGCAAAGTGACCAGTGTATAATCTAAATTTCTTTTCTATTGCTTGAATTTCTCAGAGTAGAGAGCCCCAGTTTGAGTATTGTGGCTGTAGGGAAAGTTAACAGATCTTGGCACATTTTTGGACCAGGGCTAGTTTCCAAATAAAGACCTGCATATACTGACTTGTTGTCAAAAGGAATTAGTGACTTTGAGTTCAGGCTGTTCCCCCCTAAAAAGACCACATACAGTGAATATTCTGGTACCAAAGGAAATGCCAAAGGGCAGGCTGGGCCAGAGGAGCAGAGAGATAGGCTGCTGAATGAACAGATGAGGGGTTGGGATCCAGGGAGCATCATTTATAACTAAATGTATTTGCTTTTTACTTCTTTTAGATATCAATGGAAAATTCTAAGTGAATCAGTTACTCTTGTTAAATAAATGATTTTTCCACCTCTTATCTGACTGGGGTTCCAACTGTACTTTCTTCAAAATCCAATGAGTACATTCAAGGCTCCAGAAAAAATTTGAGAGAGGGGCTGTCTTTCTAGTCACTAGACCAGAGGTCATAGGCAACATCCTTTTTGGCTCTACCTTGAGATCTCTCCAACCTAGACCTTCCTTGACCAAGACCCCCACCCAAGCCTCCAACTCTGCCTCTATGGATCCTTGGGTAGGGCTCCTCCCATTCACCTTGTCCCAGTTTCTGCTCCCGCCCAAATTAGTCTTAGGTAGTATTGAGGCATTTGTCCCAACATCAAAGACATCTTTGACACATCATTTTTGTGTGTGTGTGTGTGTGTGGTAGTGGGGGTTGAACCCACGGCCTCGTGCTTGCATCCTCTGCAAGTACTGGACAACTGAGCTGCACCCTCAGCCCATTTTTTTACTTTTTTGAGACAGGGTCTCACTAAGTTACACAGACTGCCTCTGGTCTTGAACTTGCGATCCTCCTGCCTCCACCTCCCAAGCCGCTGGGATTACAGGCATGTGCCACCGCGCCCAGCCCTGACGCATCTTTTTTGCATCACTGAAATCTTATGTCAGCATCATTGTGGGGCTTTAGGTATCACCAGGTGGAAGTAATTTTGTGAGGCATTAATAAAGAATATTACTTAAGTATAAACATGTGTTCAGCCTATGTTGTTGTTGTTAGGTGTCATCGAGTCAGGTCTGACTCATAGCGATCCTACGTACAACAGACAAAACTGTGCCTGATACTGTGCCATGTCTGGTGGCACTATTGTCAGTGCTTTCCTGCAATTCATAGGGTTTTTTTTTGTGTGTGTGTGCTTATTCTTTTTTTTTATTAGAAATTTTTAATGTACATCATAATGTGATTCATTTTGACATGCTTTTCATTGTACAATTTTCATATATGCAATTTGATAAACATTATTCATATAGATTACCCCTTATCCTCCCCTATGTTACCTCCCCTCCCCCCTTCCCATCTAAGTTTCCCATCCAAGTCTTCTCTATCTTTTACTATGTAGTATAAGGACATATAGAAAAATTCATAGGGTTTTCAATGCCTGATTGTTTGGTGAGTGGGCTGCCAAGTCCCTCTCCCAAGCCTACAGCACTTGATATTCCCATGTGATCTCTCATCAAGATTAACCAGTCTCGATCCTTCTTAGCTTCTGAGATTCGATAAGATCAGACACCAGGTTGGTATGACTGTAGGCTGTTCAGCCTATGGAACTTGTCAAAAGAGAATGGCCATTTGTCACTCAGGGATGTCAGGTCTCCTGAAAGAGAATGACACATGTAGTAGCCTTAGATCACTTTTCTTGTCAAATATGTTTTGGAAGTTCTACATATCACATCCCCTTTTGGGAGTCACAAGAAAGGTCTGTTAAAGGCTCTAAGATTTCCATGTGCTCATGTGACATTTTGGCTTTCTTTGGGTTTGTCTCAACTACTTATAGACAGGGGCTTGAGGCAAGACTTATGAGTTTGAAGCAGTGCACATTAGTACCAAATCCACACCCAGAAAATTCAGACAGATTAACCCCAGATTAATCCACAGCCTCCTTGGAGCATCCAAGACACCCTCCTATCCCAACAAGTTCCCTTGTGGGTGACATATCAAGACATAATCCTTCATTCTGCCCTGCCCTGGCCTCCTCCAGTGGACCCCAGAATGAGCAAGCATCCAGGCCCTGCTTTTAAATCTGGGAAGTTTGAAAGAAAAGCTATTTCAAGAAAGAGGCCAGTCAGGATGTCTGAAGAAGATGCGTTACCATGGTGATGAGGTAAGACTTTGCCATTTCAAAAACTAATAGCATTTTTTTTTTCCAATAGCGAAACTGCTCCATGGGTAGACAGGGCAGCTCTGACTGAGGCATGTATCAGCTATAGCCTTTTGTCCTTGTGGATGCTCATCCACGTGTGAGACAATGCTGAGTGTTTCTTGGCCGAGGTACAATGCTGAGCCCAGTAAACAGGTATAGGAGTTGGGATTCCTGGAAGTGTTGTGTCCCTGATAACTTGTGTCCTTAGGCAAGTTCCATGATTTCTTCTAGGATTCAGTTTTACTATTTCCTAAAGACATGACAGAAAATTTGGAAAGGAAGTTTTGACATGCTTCAAATGCTACATCATTCAGTTATAATCCAAGTAAGATTTCTATTCTTCTTCTTTTCCGGAAGTTATCAAGTTGACTCCAAAATGCATATGAAAATGCAAGTGGCCTAGAATATCCAGAACAATCTTGAAGGAGAAGAGCAAAGTGGAGAACTTCCATTATGTAACTTCAAGACTAATTATTAAGCTACAATTATCAAGACTAGGAAGTACAGAAATAAGGAAATACAGAGATATCTATGGAACTAAAGAAAGAACCCCATAATAGACCTCACTTAAATAACCATTTAATTTTTGGCAGAGTCACAAAAACAATACTATGGCGAAAGGAAACTTTTTTCAATAAATAGTCCTAAAACAGCTGGCTATGTATATATGGGGAAGGGGGAATACCTAAGTTCCTACTTTACACCATAGATAGTCATCCTTCAGCATCCATAGTGGACTGGTTCCCAGACCCATGGATACCAAAATTCAAGGATGCCCAAGTCCATTATATAAAATGGTATAATATTAATATTTGCATATAACCTATGTACACCCTCCTGTATACTTTAAATCATCTTTAGTTTACTTTTAATTCCTAATACAATGCAAATGTATGCACTATTGCTTAGGGAATAATGACAAGAAAAGGCCTTCACGTGTTCCATATAGATGCAACCATTATAGGCTTTACCATATAGTATGTGAGCAAGACTAGAGGTGAATAAGGATCAAATGAGTGCTAGAGAGAGACTGAGGAGATGTGAAATGCATGAGGCCATAGCAGGGTGTGCCTACACATCACTTCTTTCTCATGGACTCAGCATAGTGCTTGGAAAATGGGAAATTCAGGTTTTGTTCTTTGGAATTTTCTGCAATTTTATTTTCTAATATTTTCTATCTGGCATTGGTTGAATCTGCTGGTGTGGAACCCATGGATACTGAGGGCTGACTATATAAAAATTAATATGAGATGAATCATAGACCTAAAGTGTAAAGCTAAACTTTCTTACAGAAAAGCACCCCATCGAAAAAATCTTCACATCCTGTACATCAGACAGTGGTCTAATTACCAGAATTTATAAAGAACTCAAGAAAAAAAATACCCAAGAAAACAACCCAATACACAATTGGGCAAAGAAACTGAACAGACGGTTGTCAAATGAAGAAGCCCGTAAAACTATGAAACACATGAAAAAATCCTCAATGTCCTTAGCCATTAGGGAAATGCAAATTAAAACAACTGAGATTCCACCTTACACCAGTAAGAATGGCCAAGATCAATAAAACAAATAACAACAAATGCTGGCGTGGTTGCGGAATACACTCTTACACTGCTGGTGGAGCTGTAAATTAGTCCAATCACTGTGGGAATTAATATGGAGGTATCTTAAAAACCTAAAAATAAATCTACCATATGAACCCAGCTATAACATTATTAGGAATATACCCAAAGGGAGATGCATCATCATACCACAGAGACACCTGCATCTCCATGTTCAATGCAGCACTTTTCACAATAGCAAGGATATGGAGTCAACCAAAGTGCCCTTCAACAGAAGAATGGATAAAAAAAAAAAACTATGGTACATATACACAATGGAATACTCCTCAGCAATCAAAAAAATGAAATAATGTCATTTGCAGCAAAATGGATAGAATTGGAGAAAATTATTTTAAGTGAACGAACACAAGCCCAAAAAGAGAAATACCACATGTTCTCATTCATATGTGGGAACTGAATCAAAATTAAAGGAAGAAAAAAATCCTATACAGAAATTGGAATATTATAAAAAGCTAAAGTCAACTTAACAGAGAAGGGACAATTTAGGGAGGGGAAGGAAGGAAGGAGGGATCTAGCAAAAGGAAGAAATGCTGGGAGAAGAAAGAAGGGAGAGAAGGAACAAGGAGGAGTGAGAAATGAGAGAGAGAGGGCAACCTCAAAGTAAGCAGCCCAACTTTAATTGTTCTGGAAATAATTATAATAATACCAAAGAATGGTAATAATACAAATGGGCCAGAAAATTCATGTAATATTACTGACAATGTAAAAAGATAGATCACTATAGAAAAAGTTTTGACCTTAAACATACTTGGGATCCAAGGATATATAGAAAAATATTCCCGCAAAAAGACATGCAAGTGGAAGAGAGGCCTTTGGTGGGGGTGGGGTGGGATGGAGGGAGGAAGTGCACAAGAGGGTAAGGGGAACTTATCTGTACAATATACAATGAAACACATATATGGAAATGTCACAATGAAATGCATGTCAGAATGAATCACATTAAGTGGTACACTAAAAATTTTCCAATTAAAAAAAAAAGAAAAAAGAAAAGAAAAGTACCCCATCAAAATGCAAATCCCTGCTCTGTGCATGTTCCCTGCATGTCCACAGCAGACCTCACTGAGCCTCAGCCCTTCTCTCCTCTTTCTTTGATGTGCTCCACGGATGCATTTAAGTAGATGTGCTCACTTGTATTATTGGGTAAATTTTTCTTAAAGTTTAGCTTGTTCTTCAAATTGCACAAAATGCCTTAACCAATGTAGAAGTGGCCTCACCCAAATGTCCATTATTCATAAAATGAGGAAGCTGGTGGATAACATGACCTCTTGGGTTCTTTCTGGCTATAAAAGATTGCTTCCTCTGAATGATGACTCCCAGGCAAAATGCTAAAGGTCCAAAAGCAAATGTCCTGCACTCTAGTCTGAGATTATGGGTTTTGGTGACTACAGTTCTATTCAGATCCTGGGGCCAATGTGGGCTGGGAACAGTGAGACAGAGGAGAATGGAAACAGGGAGAAAGTACAGCTCAGCCCAAGAGCGGCCTTGGGGTACAGTTGGAAAGTCCCAGTGCGCACTTCAAAGAAAACAGCAAGTAAAATAGCCTCTGCCAATGCAGCCCAGGGTAGCACTAAATGGCAAAACCCAAGTCCTTACCCAGGATCTATTATTGTGTGTCAGTGGGCCCCTGCTGGGCTTCAGCTTCAGAGTCTTTAAAATGAGGGTTTTACATTCATTAGTAAGAGCTTTTCTTCTGTTTTTAAACTTATCATCTTGTTTCATTAATTAAATATCTTTTATCAATTCACTCTTTTTTATGTCCCAGCTCACTTCTTCCTTTTTCTCCCGACAGGTAGCCTTTCTGTTGTGCTGAGTGTGTATCTTTGGTTTCAACTTTTTCTTGTGGCTGTGTACTGCTGTGAAGCAGCAATCATAGTGCAGGTAAATGTTACTATCTAATACGTCTTTGTCTTTCTTAATCATTTCACGTGGCCCTGTTTTGAGATTTAAACCTAACCTGTCAAATCTAGCTCCAAGTAGTGGTTTAGAAACTCTGTCTTGGGAAACCTTAGGGGCTCCCCCTATAGCCTTATAAATCCCCAGGGGATGGGAGAAGATGTGGATGGTAGAGTTGCCCACTACTCCTGCTTTAATTAATCTCCACTTTGTATCTGTTTTAGGCAGTGGGCCTCTGTTCGCTTGGGATTTTGTTCTGTAGCTGAAATCCCTGGCTCTTATAGTTAAAGATGGAGTTCTTCCAGCTCTGTATTCAGGAGCTGTGCATGTAGAATGGATTGTGCAGATATAGAAGTCAAGGTCTCCACTTGACAGTAGCAGCAAAGGAGGCTCAGTGGCAGCCATGTGGTCACACCAAAGCTATATGGCAAGGACCATGAGATAGAAGAAAATACGAACCTCCCTCCTCTGCTCTCTAGTCTGGACCCTAGGTATATGATTATGGGAGAATTTTATTTATAGTCCTTTCCTCCACTGCTAGAGGGAGCTTTTCTAGATGTCAAGTGATGGGAAGTTTTGTGAGCCTGGAAGAGGCTGTGAGCACCAGGTCAACACCCCTTGGGTCAGGGGTAGACACTGGCAGTGTACCTATTCTGACTTATCCCAGACTCACCTCTGGTTCATCCTAGGCCTGACTGTCTAAAGACTGAGTCAAAATATTCTAGGTAAGTACTGTGCTAGTTCACAGAAGGTCATGGCTTCCTAGATAAAACCAAGATATATTGTCTCTCAGGGAAGTTCAGGGTACAGGTTTGGGACACCAAGGACAGCTCCATATGCTTGATTCAGACAGGGTGTGAGAGTAATCACAAATGTTTGGGAGAGTGGCAGGTCAACAAAAAAAAAAAAAAAAAAAAGGAAAACACTTCACCAGATGAATTGACACAGTGTCTGCAACCATGGGCTTAAACATAAATAAAATCGTGTGCCTGGCACAGAATTGGGGAATGTTTCATTCTGCTGTACATAGGGTCGCTATGAGTTAGACTCAACTCGATGGCACCTAACAACAACAACAACAATGACAACCAGAGATGTAGGCTCTGATCCTTAGCTCTGCAGGTTACACATGTGTCATTATCAGCTGCTTTGGGAGCAATAAGATCCAACTTCTTATATACAAGATCACTAAGTGCCAACTTGATCATGTATACCAGGTTAATCTTACCAGGGGGCCAGAGCTCTCTGATGGTTACTCAGGACATTGTCCACATACAAAAAGGACACATAAGGAATGAGAATAGTAACAGAAAGTGGCTTCGCAGACACAGAACCAGGAGAAGTTAGTGGTCTTAGAGGGAAATAAGCTTATGTATAAGATACATCTTCAAGGTTTGCAAGAATAGGGCCTGGAGTCTTTTGGGGAGCAGTGTTAGAGAAGCTGGAAAAATAAATGCATAGAACCAGAGTCTATGGGCTAAAAGAATGGGAGAGGATAGCACATGGCCTTGTAGACTCTGACTTAATATCCTTCCCCATCATGTTTCTTGAGACACAGATCATTGAAAACTTCCATATTGGTACTGTCACATTCTGCAGTTATTTTCTCTTCAGAATATAACAATACACTTTCTCATTAGAAAAATTACACTAAATTTTTTTCCAAATGAAAAAAGATTATTGTTGGTATTACCTAATTTAGGCTTTGAAATTCTGAGTATCATCTCATTTCTGTTACTAACTAGCTCTGTGACCTGGGATAAGCCAAACCAAGACAAAGAGATGCCAAGTGGTGGAAACTGCTGGGCTTTTCCCCTGCCCTGAGTCATGGACAGAGGCATCCAGGTCCGCTATCCTCCCTAGAGCCTGTCCCAGAGTAGGAGCTGGTCTCCTCCTGCCCAAGGCTGTCTCTTGCATCCCTTCTCAGGCCCTTGGTTTCCAGAGTCAGCCTTATCTCTTCGACCTACCCTCACCTCCTTCTTTCATCCTCAGCCTCTGAGTCTTCCTAGTTCCCTACACCTACCATGGCTTCTTTCTTACTTCCATGACAGCAAACTCTGTAAGAGGAGACATGGCGCCTTGGGGTCCCCCTTCTCAACCCACTTCTCTCTGACCTCGACCTCTCTCTAATGAAAGTGATTCACATTTAAAAATGGAGCACTGCTTTTCAGTAAACAAATTGGGAAAAAAATTGATCTTATGCTAATGTGAGAATAGAAATTTGTACATATTCTTTTTGTGGAAGTGTAAATCATTTCACCCTTTCTGGAGGACATTTGGCAGTATATGTCAAAATTTTTAATTCTTTGACACAACGAGTTTACTGCTAAGAGCTTAACCAGAGTGTATCTGTGTGATGTTGTTGTTCGGTGCCATAGAGTCGAATCTGACTCATAAATACCCTGAGTACAGTAAAACGAAGCACTACCCAGCACTCTGCCATGCACACGATCTTTTTATGTTTGAGCCCATTGTTGCAGCCACTATGTTTCTTCACATTTTGAGTTGGGCCACATCAGCAAGAGGAGATCCCAGGGGCTTTACTCCATTCCCACTATTAAAGGTCAACTGTATTTTGAGGAGTCAACTTTTGCTTAGTGGTTGAATGCCTTCCAGCCTGAGAGAGCTCATTTTACAGCAATGTACTTGACAGTGCTTCTCTGCTATTCAGAGGGTTTTCAATAGCTAATTGTTTCAGGAAAATCAGTCACTAAAAACTCTAGGGGGTCTCCATGAGTCAGACCCCACTGGACAGCCCCTAACAATAACAACAGTTGTTTTCAGAGTGGGCTGCAGGGTCTTCTCCCTAGACATCTTAGTCTGGTTGCTCAGCTGAAACCTGTGTACTGTAGGTGGCCCACATAGCTTTCAGCATTACAGCAACATGCAAGCCTCCACAGCACAACAAGTTGACAGATATGTGGAGGCTGTATAATGTACACTAGGCAAAAGTGGTTTTAAAAAGAACCAGGCAGATTTTTTTTTAAATGCAAGATACAGAATAGTATACATGATATAATCTCTTTTGTGTTGAAAGGAGATATGTAAATAGACATATTGTGTTCAGGTATGCATAATTTTTCCTTGGAGGTGATCATAAGAAATTACTAACACTAGTTAAGTGTCAACAGGGAAGAAAATATGAGGTATTGGTTACAAAGGCTGAACAAAGGAAAGGCACATGAAAAAGGAAAGAAAAAGTGATAAGCAGCTATGGAAGGTAAAGAAGGGATGAAGAGAAGATAATGGAATAGAAGGAAGAAATATCCCAGGGAAAAAGATAAAGAGAAACAGAGAACTGTGTTAAATGAAATAAGCCAGGCACAGAAAGACAAATACCACATGATCTCACTCATATATGGAATTTAGAAAAAAGGTGACCTTATGGTAGTAGAGAGTAGAATGGTGGTTACTACAGCGGGGATAGAGCTGGGGCTTAGCTCAGTTGGTAGAATGCTACTCTGCCCCCTCTGAGGCCCTATGTTCAATCTCCATAACCACAAAAATGGGAGAAGGACCTGGCATCCCACTCCCCAAACAATCCTGAAACCATCAGTCATTGAAAACTCTATGAATATCAAATAAGCACTGACATAGTGCCAGGTGCTGCTCAGTGTTGGAGAGTGTTTTGTTCTGTTACACATAGAGGGTGGCTATGAGCCAGACATGACTTGAGGGCACCTAACAACAACAGCAGCAGCAGCAGCAGCAGCAACAACAACAACCGAGGCTGGGATGGGTAGTGAGGTGGGGTAAATGGGGAGATATTGGTCAAAGGACATACAATCACAGTTAGATAGGAGGACAAGTTCAAGAAGTCTATTGTACAGTAAGGTGACTATAGTTAGTATTGATATATTGTATTCTTGAGAAGTGGGTGCTAGGTTCTTCCCCTACAAAATGATGACTGTATTAACTGGCTAGACTTAACCTTTCTACAATGTATATATACTTCAAAACATCACATTGTACATAAGAAATACATAGGATTTTCTCTATAGTTTAAGAATATTAAAAAAATTAGTTGCCAAATCCAAGAGAGGGGTGTGGGGTGTGTGTGTGTGTGTGTGTGTGTGTGTGTGTGTGTGTGTGTGTGAGAGAGAGAGAGAGAGAGAGAGAGAGAGAGAGAGAGAGAGAGAGGACACAAAAGAACAGAGAAAAAGTAATAAAGATGAGAGACAAATAAGGAAGAAAGGAGAGTATGAGAGGAAGAAATAGAAAGGGTGAAAAAAGGAGAGAGTTTTATCCAGAGGCTAAAAAATTTTCATAGGCAATAAATCTCTCCCATAAACAAGGTGAAGATGAGTAAAATTAATAGGAATTCAAACATATGGATCATATTACCCTCCAAAACCACATGAGATTTCCAAAAGAACAAGTCAGGGACTGCAGTCAAAATGCAAGCAGAATTTTTCCAAGCCCTTCATTAAAACAAAATATTTGCAGTTAGAGATGTTTGGCATGCTTTTGAGGTCAGCTAATCCATGTTCTTCTCAGACCACAGTCACCTTCTCTCTCTAACCCCTACTTCTGATTATGAGGAGAGAAGGAGCTTCTAAGAAAACGAAATCTATTATGTTGGAAAAGAAGGAAGGAAATGGAGCACAAGCCTGACAGTCTGGGGGAGGACTCATGAATCTTCCAGGGGTGTGCAGTGATGTTGTCATTAGGGGTGGAAGGGTATAGGGTTTATTCTTGCAAGTCCAGACCATCTGTCATGTATGAAATAGCCTTGTTCACAAGCCGAGGGGTAATCCTGCCTTTGACCCTCATGTGCAGTATTTATCCAAATCTGATGAGAATATTCTCCCCGAATCAGGAGTCTCAGGGAGCCTAATGAATGGGCAGGTGAACAGGTACCTATTTCCTATCATATTTTGCCTTTCTGCCCAGATACTTCAGATGAAATTGATATATCATATCCATACCTTGGAGAGGAGCCTGGCTGATGGAGCATGAGTGACTTCACGTATCTCCTACTGATGGTATAGATCAGAGCTTACAGTGAACTGATAGAGTAGCTCAGAGAACTTACTACCTGTTCTAAGCCAAGAGAATGTGATTCTATCTACCTGTAAACTTCTCTTGCCAAGAGAAAATGCAAGTGAACACTCAAGACTCAGATATTATCTACAGAAGACCAAACCAAGAAGAAAAACTAAGAGCTTATTCAAAATAATCATTAACCACATGAAAAATCTCTTTTCTCATTGCCTGGGTTTCCAGGTATAAAGAGAATGAAGCATCGTTTAAACCATCTCCTTCAGATAAATATCAGGAGCTTCCAAGAAGTAGATTCATGCTGTGTATGTACACTGTTGATTAGATCCAAATGTCAGATGGTACTCACATTGTTGTTAGATGCCGTTAAGTTGGTATCCAACTCATAGCGACCCTATGTACAAAAGGCAAAACAGTATTGTTACTGCTTCTCTGCTATTCATAGGGTTTTCAGTGCCAGATCGTTTTTTGTGAGTGGGTTGCAGGGTCCGTCTCCCAAACCTACAGCACCTAGTGTTCCCTGGTGGTCTACCATCCAAGTACTAACCAGGCCCTACCTTATTTATCTTCCAAGATCTGACAGGATTGGATGCCACAGTGGTATGGCTGCAGGCGGTACTCACGTAGATAAGAGAAATTTGCCTTTCACATTATAACTAAAATGATACTCAAAATGAGTGTCAAACTGGATCAAACCTCATTCTACTCTTTTGAGCATCTTTGTGACTATCTTTGCAGCTGGTTTTATTAGTTTCTTGGCATTTATGTGATTTCTTTTCATATCAATGATGCAACTTTAAGTGTTGCTACTATAAGTTTGAGCTATACATTTATTAATTCACTTATTTATTTATTTGTCTATTTTTTGAGGCAAGGTCTCACCAAATAGCCTTGGATGACCGGGAACTTGCTATGTAGATGAGGGTGGCCTCAAACTTATGGAGGCCCTCCTGCCTGTGCCGCTAGAGTGCTAGGATTAAAGGCATGTGCAATCAAACCTGGTCTCTTCTCTATGTTTCAAAGAAACCACTGATTTTATTTTGAAATAAATGGTTGGGATGTGGGACTCATTTAGTTTACTATGGAGGTTACTAGAATTTGAAAATATCGTAAATTCCCAAACACCTTCATGCTACTGTTTAGCAATGGTCTTGAGGAAGTCAATTTGTTTGACTGAATTCAGCAAATAGATGTAGGGAGTAGAAAAGAGTAAGGGCTCAAGGATGACCTGCAATTTTCTAATTTGGTGACTAGGTGTGTGGTGGGGCTACCAACAAAAACAGAATACAGAATGAGGAACAGTTTGGAGGTGGAGAAGATAATTAATTCCATTATAGATCCTTTGAGTTTAATGTACTCATGGGACATCCAATTGAACTAGTCAGTGACTGTGAGTGAATGAGGGTCAGGACTGGACAGATGGAAGTTGAAGTCATCAGCATATGGTAGTTAAACTACAAGATGATAAGGTCATTGTAGGAGTTCAAGAGAGCATGTGGGGAGGCCAGATGCTCTCTTGACAAAAGTAGGGATGGATATTTTCAAGGGGCAAACAAAGAGAGAGGGGTCTAAAAAGTAGAGAAGGAAGGGGCAGAGAGATCTCATGAGAGGCAATCAGATGGAAGGAAACAGAATGCTTCAAAGAGGAGTGAGTGAGTGTGCTATGGAATGAATATACCCCTCCAAATTCTTATGTTGAAACCCAAAACTCCCCCAGTATCATGATCTTTGAGCATGAGGGAGGTAATTAGATTTAGGTGAGGTCATGAGGATGGGGACCTCATGATGGAATTAGTACTCTTATAAGACAAAACAAGAGAGATTTCTCTCTTTTTCTCCCAAAATGAGGACACAGCAAGAAGACAGATGTGAGCAGTCCAGGAAGAGAGCCCTCATCAGGATCCAGATAGCTGACTTCTAGATCATGAAACTTCTCAGCCTCCATCACTATAAAAAATAAGTTTTTATTATTTAAGATCCCCATCTATATAATTTAAAAATAGTGGCCCTAATAAACATACAGTGCTAAAGATGCAAAGAAATCCAGCAAGATGAGGCCAAAATACAACATAAAGGCAATGTATGACTTCTGTGAGAGGCTATTGGAGTAAATTGGCAAGGGCAAGGTGTGATTTCATGAGTATAGTAATGAGTCTTCTGGGAGGTAGATGAGTAGGAAAGGAAGGAGATGACAGTGGAGATACAGGGCAACCTGAAATAAACATTATTGCTTAGGATGTCAGCTTGTTTGGAGTATCAGAGAGACTTGCCATTGGAAAAAGACAAGTAGAAAGTGTTGGGTAAAGAGGATGACTGGTTAGAAAAGCTGGCCTTGTGGGGGGAAAGGGAAAGGTGGCTGTGGATGGAGATAATTGTGTAAGGGGTTGGAGGCAGGAACTTAGCATTCATATCTGATGACCTAGTTTTTCTCCATAAAATAAAGGCGAGGTCATCTGCTGAGAGTGAGAAGCAGTGAAAGGAGGGAGTACGGGCTTTATGAGGGCAAAGAAGGTTAGAATAGTTGTTGGTGGCAATGGGAGATGGACATCCCTTAGAAAGATAAATAACAGGATTGCTTAATTGAGGCAGCCAGGATCAAACCAAACTTGGAGAATTTGAATTTGTCCTGATCAGGTTTTCTCCAGGAACCCTTGATTTTAGAAGTGGAGAAAATGGTTTAGTGTATTGATCCTGGGTGGGCATTTTGCAAGATAGGTGAGGCAGAAGGATGAATATGGAAAAAATTGAGGGTTCTGGCTTACAAAACAATCCAACTAAAGTGTTCCATCTGAGACAAAAAACTCAACCAACCAATCAAACAAACAAAACCCCCAGAAAACAGACCAGGGTGCAGCTGATATGTGAAGCACAAGGGGAAGTAGTGATGTGTCCAGGGATGGAGGTAGAAGGGAGTGAGGGAAGCCAGAGATGGATTTGTGGAGGACACACCATCTGCACCAGTGAATAGAGTGCTTTCTTTAAGCTGGAGGGGAGGAAAGATTCAGGAGTTGTCTTTGGAACTGGAGGCTGAGACAAGGTAGAGGTGATAGAGAAAGAAGTGAGGGGGTAAACAAAGTTTGAGAATGGGTAGTTGGATGAGCCACTACCCTAGACACAGGGATCTTCGAGAACAACATTAGAAAATTGAGTGAAGTAGAAGAACCACAGACTGGAGTCCAAGTGGCCAGTGGGGAGGAAGTAGGCAGCTTACATTAACCTGATGAGTAGCAGACAGCCATCGACTGGATAATGGGGACATGAAAGGAGGTGGTTTTACTTGATGGCAAAGGAATAAAGGGGAACAGGAGAGTGACCAGTGATGTATAGATGTGGGAGAAGGAGAAGACCATGGTTCAGAAAGCTGCATAGGAATTGGGGCCCTCAGGAATAGTCCCTTAGTTGGTTTAGGGTGCAGGAGGATTGCTTAGAGTGGAAGGAACTTTCCAGAGAGGTAACTAGAATAGGGGTGGATGAGATGGGAAACCTATTGAGGGGATCCAGGAAGAGACAAAAGGCAAGCTCTGTAGAGAATGAAGGAGCCCAGTCTGTTTGGGAGAAGAATTCACTTTTTGTGCACTCTAAACTTTATGGGGGATGAGACACATGATTGTAAGATTCTCAAAGACCTTGACACTAGCACAAGTCAGTTTAGTTCGAGATATTGCTGAAGGCTCTAGTAATGTGTAATTTATCGTAAAAAGGAGAAAGGGCTTCCCCAGATGCTCAAAACAATGATGAAAACTACAGGTCTACAGAAAGATGGGGGAGGTACTAATTCCCCTCCCAAGTCAAGGATTTGAAATGCTGTCCCACATGTTTCATCTAATATGGTGCTCACAACAGCCCAGTGGCTTAAGCATTCAGGGATAATGACCAACAGGCTGGAAGACTTCAATCACAGTTAATTCCAAGGTAAGGGAAAGGAAGGCTTAGGGTCTGGGGGAAAAAGGTGGGCAAACATAGTTTTGCTTTTATTTCACCACCAGCTTGTTCATTCTAGATATCTCTGCATGGCACATAAGACAACTACAAGGGTCAGGTCTGTTCTGTCTTTAAAACTTGGATCCACCACTTACTGTGAGCAAGTTCTTGACTCTTTGAGGCTCAGTTTTCTCGTGTGTATAAAATAGACCTGTTTCCAGGGATAAAATAACTCACTTATAATTTCTAACACACTGTAAGAATGCTCTTCCCACAATATAAGCAGAATAGAAAGAAGCAGAAAGGGGATCACTGAGTGAGAGCAGAGGTTGGGGAAAGGGGAAAGGAGAGGGGAAATAAAGGAGAGAGGTAAAAGAGGAGAAGAAAATCTCAAAATATATGATGTAACTATGTGAACACATGGGAAAAATAATGGAAAGGAAAAAAATTAAAAGAGACTATAACCCATGATTTCATATGATATTTATTACATATTAACTAAAAGTCCTACCTTTTTTTTTTAAAAAGAGATAATTCTTCCTTCATTCTCTTCTCTTGATATCTAGGTACAACTTGTATAAGAAGCCCTAAGCTTCCATTTGAGTCTTACCATGGATTATTCCCCAAAGCCCTCAGTTCACATCTCTGACCACCAGTAAGGTGGCATAGGAAGAAGCGTCTGCAGCTGATGTTTTCTAATGAAACTATTTCTGCCTTTTTTGTTTCCTGCTCATTGGCGTCACTCAGGGCATGGAGCCACCCATGGGCATTAATGAACAATTGCACTTTACAGGATTTAGCTCACACTATAAATAGCACCTATATTTCAGTGGTAGGATTTATAAACTATAGGTGATAGGCTGCAAGAAGATTGCCCTGATCTTAGAATTTGTCTAAAACCCCAAGTGAGTGAGTAGGTAAAAATAGCCATGAAGGAACCAGTCTGTCCCAAGAAATATCAATTAGTGTGCTGTAGCCTTGTCCAGCATTGTCCTGAGGGCTGGGCAGGAACTGATAGCAGTGGAACCTTTAGGATCAGGAAGTGACCTGAAGCCAAGGCTGGGAATAACATTCCTAGCAATCAACTTTCCTCATCCTGGGGATCTAAAGAGAAGTAAAGAGTTTTCCTTCTATGGAGGCTATTGGCTCAACAAAATCAAATGTGGTTGAGTTATAGCAAATCTTATAAGAATTTTTTTAAGTATGAAAAGAAGATAAAAGTCATTTACCAATGCCCAGAATTTAGGACCAGGGCTATTGAACCCCAGGTCTTATCTTCTCCCCTGTATGGAGAGACTGGAGAATTGTCATCTCTCCAAGGACACCCCAGTCGGGACATGGAAATATGAAGTGTCTTAGTCCATTCCAGCTGCTACAACAAATCACCTTATAGATTGTTGTTGTTGTTGTTGTTGTTGTTGTTGTTGTTGTTGTTGTTAGGAGCTGTTGAGTCAAGTCCAACTCATAGCAACCCTATGTACAGCAGATCAAAATACTTCCCAATTCTGTGCCAGGCACAGAATCTTATTTATGTTTAAGTCCATTGTTGCAGACACTGTGTCAATCCATCTGGTGAAGGGTTTTCCTCTTTTGTGTTGACCTGCCACTCTCCCAAACATGGTATCTTTCTCCAGGGTTTGATCTCGTCTAACTACATGTCTGGAATATGTGAGATGCAGACTGGCCATTCTTGCTTCCAAGGAGCACTCTGGTTGCACTTCTTCTAAGACAGATCTGTTGGTTCTTCTGGCAGTCCATAGTATATTCAATAAATGTCTCCAGCACCATAATTCAAAAGCATCAGTTCTTTTCCTGTCTCCCTTGTTCAATGTCCAGCTTTCACAATGATGCATTTGAAAATACCATGGCATGAGTCAGACACACCTTCATTTTCAATACTCTAAAGAGATCTTTTGCCACAGCTTTTCTAGAGCAATGCGTCTTTTGATTTCTTGACTGATGCTTCCACAGATGTTGATTATCGAGCCAAGCAAAGCAAAATCTTGGACAACCTCAATCTTTTCTCCATTTATTGTGAAGTTGCATACCGGGCCAGTCATAAGGATTTTTGTTTTGTTGGTGTTTAGTTGCAACCCATATTGAAGGCTATGATCTTTTATCTTCATCACTAAATGTTTTAAATCCTCTTCACTTTCAGCAAGCAGAGTTGCATCATCTGCATAATGCCTTATAGATTAGATAATTTGTAAACATTAGAGATTTATTTCTCATAGTTCTTGAGGCTGAGAAGGCCAAGATCAAGGCACAGGCAGGTTCAGTATCTAATGAGGACTGGATCTCTGTGCTTTTAGGACAGATTGTTATTTCTGCATTCTCCTGAGGCAATGAATGAATGCTCTATCATCACATGACAGAAGGGTGGGTGCTGGAGGCAGCTTGCTGGAGTCTCTTTTATAATAGCACTAATTCAATTAGTGAGTGGAGCCCTCATGTCTTAGGTACTTTCTAGAGACTCCACCTTCTGATATCATCACTTTGATGACAAGTTTCAACATATGAGTTTTGGAAGGACATGTGCATTCAAATCATAGTAGGAGGTTTGGAGAATGACAATACGGGGTCCATCCCTGTTCCTTGAGGTGCCTACAACCACCAAACCATATTTTGGGAAGTTCTTAGGGTAAGGATTAGGAGGAAGAGAGATGATGGCTCAGACCCTGAGAACCCAACTACTGCTTTGTCCATAGCAGGTGGGACCAAAGGACAAAATACTATCCGATCGTGGAAGATGGCATCTTATACAAGCACCCTAGGGACATGGACTGAAACAGGCCATCCAGCTATTCCTGGTCAGGACTTACGAAGAACCACCTATAAGTAGAGTAGGAGATATCTCTCCTCCCCAGCTTCTCCAGGAAATTCATTCCTTTGGAGTTACGCAAGTAGGACCAAAGGCTCTTTAGGAATGGTAATCCACCCAGGATAATTTTACATGTATAAGTACTCTCACCTTTGCCATTAGCTGCTGTTGAAATCTTATAGCTTGGTGGTCATTATCCCTGAATGGTCTTTGCATGACCAGTAGTCTCCATATGGAAGAAGTGGAACCCAAGAAGGCATGGGTTTAGCATAGGAGGATGGGGGCTATTAGTGGATGCAGAAATATCTGGCACACAGTCCCTGATTTATCATTGGTGCTCTGTAAGCATTGGTTGAATATGTATTGCAATTTATATAATGAAGGGTTTTCTATTTTTCTTTTTTTCTCCTTTTCTATTCTTGGTCTGTTCACATGAAATATTTAACTTGGATCCCTGGTCTAAAATTAAAAGCTCAGGTTAGAACAAATCTGCGGAAATGAATCATACCCACTCAAGTAGTTCTTGCTTAGAATGGCTGGCCACAGAAAGAAATCACTCGTGAGCTCAGTTCAAGGTCAAAGTGAATTGTTTTGCTTTGTTTACATCCCATTGATGATGGCCCTTGCTTCTAGTGCAAGGACTATCCTGGCATTTCACACCAATTCAAACTTTGTGTTCCTCTCTGGTCGCTCATACTTATGAAACCCAAATTCTAGACAGCATGAAAGGGTTTTCACTCTCACCTAAGACCACATGTTGTAGTTTGAATGTTTATCCCCTTCAAAACTCATGCTGTATTGACATGTAACAGTATTAAAAGGTGGGACCAGCCAGGCTGGGTGGCACATGCCTGTAATCCCAGCGAATCTGGAAGTGGAGGTAGGAGGATTTCAGGATTGAGGCCAGAGGCAGCCTGCATAATTTAGGGAGATACCATCTCAAGATAAAGAATAAAAAAATAGGCTTTGGGTATAGCTCAGTGGTAGAGCACTTGAAAAGTATGTGAAAAGCCCTGGGTTCATCCCCCAGTACTGAAAAAAGAAAAACAAATGGTACCTTTGAGAGGCAATTAAACAACAAGGGTTATAATCTCATGGGTACAATTAATACCATTATAAAAGGATGAGTTCTATCCTCCTTTGTCTCTTTGCCCTTTGGTCTTCTTCCACATTATGATGCAGCAAGAAGGCCCTTGACAGATGCAGTACCTTGATCTTGGACTTTTAGCCCAAAGAACTGTGAGAAATACATTTCTGTACATTATGAATTACCTTAGTCTTAGACATTTTGTTACAGCAGCACAAAATAGTGTGAGACATAACATGTGACTTACTAACCTAATGGCTTTTTACTAAAACTTATTGTTTTCAAGAAGTCTTGGACAGAGAGAAGTGGGTTGTGAGGAAGAGAGAATGAAGCAGTGGCCAGGAGAGTCATGTCACACTCAATAGATTATCTCTATTCTCCTGGGGTTTAGGAGTGGGGTCATTGTGAGGATCTGTGGCAAATTGCATTTGACAGCTGGGGTGAATTATATTTAGTGGTGAGGAGAGAAGAACTTCCAAAGATAGAATTCATGCCCAGGCTCTGCTGTGCAAATTCAGACTTGGGGGCAGTTGGCAAAATGAGATGGGGGTTCTAAGCCAGAACAAACAGGTCTGCAAGGAGGAGGGCGGGGTGTCCCACTATCATGCATGAGGAATGGCCTCTGTGGGGTTCTGTATTCACTCCTTACTTCTCATCCAGTGGTCTTTACAGCAAAAATGACCCATTTCCTTTCATATTTTGTATCTTTCTCCTCACTCCTGGCCTCTCACTCCCATGACTGACAACTTTTCTGTCCATTCTCACTGTTAATGGCAACCACTGGCCCCATAGGGCAGGGAGGGGTGAGTGGGCAAAATTCATGTTTGGAAATAGCTACATGTAGGCAAAGCAAGCAGCCTTTATGTAGTGTAGCTTTAAAATTTAAAAAGGCTGTGAATTCCCCAAACTTGGCCCTGCTCTGGCTGGCTTGCTGCCTGCAGTTTCCCCATAAGAACAAAGCATTTCTGCAGAAAGCCCGTGTGAATGTGCAGATTTGAGACCTGGAGAGGCAGGGCCAGATCTGGGAACAGTGGAGAGCTGGGACCTGGGAATCGGCCTTGGTTTGTCAAAGGTTTTACTGAGATGAGTCTGATGGCTTCTGCTCAGGTGTTCTCTGACCCTCTTCATCCTACTTCCTCTTCTCAGAAGAGGCTCCAAAAAACTCATTGATGCAGGGGGTAATGACTCTGAGACTGGCTCCAAGGCTCTTTGCATCTCTGCAGGGTTTTTAGAACATCAAAGTGGTGGGAAAAGAACTTTTGGTGCTGTAATTTGGGAGGATCCAGCCAGGGCTATCCCAACTTCTTTACTTAAGTTTAAAAGCTGCCTCTATTGGTACTTTAGGCAGGATTATGCAGCGCTGGAAGGTAAATCTTAGGAGAACTTGGTAGTGTTTGGGGTGTGTGTGGTGTGTGTGGTGTGTGTGTGTGTCCATGTGTGTGTTCATTTACTTAATAGACTCTATGTTTTTTTGAGCAGTTTTAGGCTCACAGGAATTAAATTGGAAGGTACAGAGATTTTCCATTTACTCCCTACCCCAACATTCTCACGCCTCCCCTACTATTGAGGTCCCACAACAAAGCAATGTATTTATTACAATTAATGAATCTACACTGGCATATCCCAGAGTCCCTAGTTTAAATTAGGGTTCACTGTTGTTGTTACACATTCTATGGGGTTTGGACATATGTATAATGAGTAGTTTCATTGCCCTAAAAAGTCCTCTGTGCTTCACCTATTCATCTTTTCTTTCCTCCTCATCCTGGCATCCACTGATACTTTTAGATTCAGGGATGTTGGCTTAAAAGTATAGGTCGTCCTACAAATCTTCTTGTTTTACAATATAGATGGACAAGATCTATTTTTCACTGGTATGATCATTATTTTTTATTTTATTCCTTCTTCAGGGTTACAAGATGTTATCTTGAGTATTAAGTCTCTCACTAAAGTCACCCAAAAGGCCTTAAATAATTCCACATAGGGAATTTCTCTCCTTCACACAGAAGTCCAAATGGTAAAAAAAAGAGCTGTTTTACAAAATCACATGGCCCTTGATATTTTGAAAGCAGCACAAGGGGGAACCTGCGTCATTATGGAAATAAAATGCTGTATATACATACCTGATAACTCAGGAAAGGTGTCTTGAGTTCAAGATTTATATATCCATATTAAATCTATGTCAGATTCTGCCTTAAGTTTTAAAATTTTACTAACATCTTTGTTCTTGAGGCACTTCATTCTCCTATTCTTGGCATTAATCCTAGAAATAGGCATAAGAATCTGCTGTATGCTTTATTGTTTATGCGGTGTAATGTCTAGAGTAATAGCATCATCTCTTCTAGATTCCTATTGGGTGATGATCCTCCAACCTGAGAGCTCAGAACTTCTCATGTCCTCCTTAGATCAGACAGGTTAAGACTTTGATCCCTGAATAGGCAACTCAGCCTGAAGAAGCTTCAAAAGCTAGCCTTTTGACTTTCAACCCTTAAGATTAAGCAATCAAAGTCTCCCAGGGGAAAATTGAGGCGGGATAGAAAGATGGAAAAATTTGGGTTCGCTCATGTTTGATTCTCATCTGAGTCTTACCAGTCAAGAATTCCAGCACAACCAAAAAGAAAATCTGCCATAAGAACTGCCTGTGTAGAAACCAGTGCTTCCCCAAGTATCTCACCAAACCAGATTATGGGCTATAATTAAAATTAACAAACCTAGGAAATTTCCATTAAGACTAGATGTAGTATGAATTTTCTCCACTATCCCAATGTAGGCATTTTAACAATGCTCCTTTTCCAATCTGCAAATCTATACCAGATACCTTCTGGGATCTCATTGAGCACTGTAGCTTCAAAGCCCAAAACCATACTTATACTAATTGTGAAGACACCTAGGCTTGCCATTCTGGTTAGATGCCCACATCCACTCTGCAGCATGTACTATCCTTTTCCTTCACCTAAAAAACTTCAAACTGGTTCATTCTCTTACTGAATCATCCAAAAATTCTTTTTTGCATGGAGCCAAAGACTCACCATCTCCCCTGAGTGGAGGTCTCCAGAAGGGGAATTCATCAGAGCAGGCAGTAACATTGGGGTACAGCATCCCTAAATCCATGACACATTCATCTCAGAATTACTGGATATTCTATTCTGGGATTTTTTCAGGTTTTTTTTTTAACTTTGCTTAAGCTGGACTCAGAAGAAGGTGTGGAACCAAGGACATCATTGCTAATATCAGATGGATATTAGGTAAAAGCAGAGAATACCAAAAAGATGTCTACGTAGGTTTTACTGACTATGTAAAGGCATTTGGCAGTGTGTATCATAACAAATTATGGATAACACCATGAAGAATGGGAATACCAGAGTACTTAATTGTACTCATGAGGAATCGGTACATAGGCCAGGAGGCAGTTGATCAAACAGAACAAGGAAACACTGCCTGGTTTAAAGTCAAGAAAAGTGTGTGTCAGGGCTATATCCTTTTACCACACTTCTTCAATCTCTATGCTGAGTAAATAATCCAAGAAGCTGGACTTTATAAAGAAGAATACAGTATCAGGATTGGAGAAAGACTCATTAACAACCTGCATATGCAGATGACACAACTCTGCTTTCTGAAAGTGAAGATTTGAAACATCTACTGATGAAGATCAAAAGAACACACCCTTCAGTAGGGACTGTACCTCAACATCAAGAAAACAAAAATCCTTACAACTGGGTCTGTAAGCTACTTCATGATAAATTGAGAAAAGAGTGAGGTTGTCCAAAAATTTGCTTTACCTTGTTCTACAATCAACAACTGTGGAAGTAACAGTGAGGAAATCAAAAGACAAATTGCATTGGAAAAAGCTGTGGCAAAAGATCTCTTTAAAGTGTTGAAAAGATGTCACATTGAAGATGAAGGTGCACCTGACTCATGCCATGCTATTTTTAGTTGTACCATATGATTGTGAAAGCTGGACATTGAATAAGGGAGCTAGCAAAAGAATTGATATTTTTGAATTATGATGCTGGAGACAAATATTGAGTATACCATGGATGGCCAAAAGAACCAACAGTGTAACCAGAGTGCTCCTTAGAAACAAGGATGACTAGACTGTGACTTACGTATTTTGGACATGTTGTTAGGACAGACCAATCCCTGGAGAAGGACATCATGTTTGGGAGAGTGCAGGTCAATGAGAAAAAGGAAAACTCTCAATTAGATGGTTTTACACAGTGGCTACAACAATGAGCTTGAAGATAAAAAAGATCATTGAGCCTGGCACAGAGTCAGGGAGTGCTTCATTCTGTTGTACAGAGGGTCACTATGAGTCAGACCCCACTCAATGACACCTAATAACAACAGCAACAGTCAACATATTCCAAGGCCAGAGTCTTTCTTCAGCCATGTCCAGTCGACTAATGTAATGTAGCTGGTTCCTCTAGGCTGGACATGGGCTGGATGTGATGATTGCCATTTTGGCCATCCTGATACAGAACACTTGGAATGACCTAAGGAAGGGGACCATGGCACAGTACCCATGACAACCAACTAAGCAAAACTATACAACATGGTCAGTCCTGTTATAATGGTAATAGAGCTATCAGCATCCCCTCTTGGAGGGAAGGGAGAAGGACAGTCACAAGGCCCTTACAATGCCCACAAGACCCTCATTTTAGGTACCAACCACTAGCTTCTTCTGCCCAAGTTGCACATGATGCTAAGTTCTATAAGAGATAAAGGACTGACTAAAGGTGGGACTTGCAGGTGCTGCAGCCTCATGAGGGACATCTTGGTGATAACTTCTCAGCAGGGATTTTTCACATTGTGGAGCTGTACAAAAAAACTATCCATGAGTCTCCCAAACCCCTGTTAGAAATCTCATGGTTCATGAAGTTTAATATGATCCATCCTTTGGTTTGTCTTCACTCCCTTTTGCTTTCATGCAACTACTAATGAGCCATGCAAAGGCATTCTTCATTTCTGCCATAGTCCTTCTGCTCTTAAGCATTTATTTTTTATTCTTTCTCAGACTACTTCTGCCTACATTGTCCATCTGTTCTTGCTGATTTGTCTATTGTATTATCAGAATTCTTAGTATACTAGTCATGATTGCTTCAAATTTCCAGTTTGCTAATTCCCTTCTATATCTGAATCTGGTTCTGATGCTCTGTTTCTTCAGGTTATGTTTCCTTTCTTTCTTTTCTTTTCTTTCTTTCTTTCTTTCTTTCTTTCTTTCTTTCTTTCTTTCTTCTTTCTTTCTTCTTTTTCCTTTTAGTAAGCCTTGTAATTTTTTCTTGAGAGCTGAGCAGGATGTACTGGGTAAAGGGAACTCTGACAAACAAATCTCTAATTATGTGGTGATAAGGTATGTGGGTAGGGAAGTGTTCTCTAGTCCTATGATCAGGTCAGTCTTTCAGTGAGCCTGTGCCTCTCCTAGTAATCCTCAGTTACCCACTCCCACCTTAGGTGGGAAGGATGGCTAGAGTGGGCTGGAGTTGTGTATCTTCCTTTTCCCACATAGAAGGTGAGAGGAGGCTGGATGGGCATTTTCTTTACCCCTGGTCAGTTAGGCTCTAATAAATGTTTCAGTAGGTTAAGGGATGGCAGAATAGTTTAAGTACAGACCTTATTAATAAGAACAGAATGCCCTAGTGTATTTCAAAGTGGTTACTTTTGGAACACCCCCACTCCTGCCTCAAACATGGAAGAAAAAGAGAATTTTCTTGGATATTTACTTTGGACACCTGGTAAAGTTTCTCTAGTCAAAACACAGTAACCCCTGCCTGAGAGGTAGGTTCCCCTGGAGTTTTTGACTCTCAGACTTGTCCACACTGAGCCTCCAGCAAGTTGTCAATTACAATTCAGGTTTTTCTACCCCAGGAGGAGTTTCTGGTCATGAGTTTCTGCTCTGGTAAGTTGCGATTCTGTGCCTGATCCTGACTGTCTCTTCAATTTACGAGTAGGAGTTGACTCTGTGAACTCCCTTCTCTGATGACCTAGGAAGAGCTGTCAATACTTCAATTTATTCAGCTTTTTACTTCTTGTTAGGATGAGGTGATGACTTCCAAGTTCCTTATATGCCAGACTGCAAACAAGAAGTGCAGTGAGTTGGCATCAAAATTAGTCATCATGTTTGAAACCTCAATTTCTGTTTCTGTCCCCCCTCCCTCTCCATATCACTGTGCCCCTCAAGCTAGGCACTTCTTGGTAGCATCATGACTTGTGACTGTTGTTCTGACTGAGGGAATAGCTTCAGTGTTTGGGACTCTGCATCCTTCGCTCTTATTTCCCTGTCTTTACATAGTTAAAAACACTCTTTTAAATGAATTAACTGAACAATTCATAGAGAAAAAAAGAAATCATTATGGAAATTGAAGAGAATTTCTAAAAACTGAACTACAACAAAAAAATTAAACATCAATGCTTTTAGATGCAGCTTAAGAAACACACTAAGTGAAAAGCTAATATTTCAAATACTTTTCTTAGGAAAGGAGAAAGGCAAGAACTTAATGAATTTAACAACCTAAGAATCTATAGAAAAGAAAAATAAATACGAGATAGTAGAAGGAATGAAACAAGATGAAAGTAGAAATTCATAATCTAGGAAATTTGTACAATTGAGAACATGAACAAAGCTAAAACTTGGTTCTTTGAAAACATTGCTAATAGTAAAATCTTTGGCATGCTTAATCAACGAAAAAGCAAAAGAAGATTTAATAATATTAGAAAGGTAAGGGAAAATTATAGATGTAGGAAATATTAAAAAGAGAATTGGGGCAATGGGCATGGTGGCACATGCTTGTAATCCTAGCACTTGAGAGGCTGAGGATGGAGGATTGAGAGTCTGAGGCCAGTCTAGGCTATGTAGAGACACCTTGTCAAAACAAAACAACAACAAAAAAAGCAACCTCCTCAAACAACATAAAAAGCAAAACCCTGAGAAGTAATTATGGGTAACTTTTAAAATAATAAAGTAGAAAGCTGATATGAAATGGATAAATTCCTTCTAAAATATCATTTGACAAAATGTACTTGAAAGGAAATAGATAACATAAGAATTCTCTAACTGATCCTTGAAGAAATTAGAATAGTTTAAAAATTTCCTTCAGGAACATACTAGATTCTGATGGTTTTAATGTCAAGAAATAGATAATTCCAATCATATGCAAAATCTTTTAGATAATAGAAAAATAGAAAACATTTCCCAGTTAATTTTATCATGCTAGTATAAATTTGATACAAAACTAGACAAAGAAGGTTAAAGAAAAAAATTGATTAATCTTATCCATGAATTTATTTGCAAAATCTATATAATCCCAGCTCTTGGGAAGTCGAGGTAGAAGGATCATGAATTCAAGGCTGCCCTGGGCCACATGATGAGATGCCGTCCTTAATAAGAAAGTGTCAAGCAAAATTCAGGGAAATATTGTTATGACAAGTTACTTTTATCCCAAGAATAGAAGGTTTAATGTTAGAAAATCAAGTAACAGACAAAGGCCATACAATAATCCTAATATGTGTAGGAAAGGCATTTGGTAAACTTATATATCTATTCTTGATTAAAAACTCTTAGCAAATCAGCGATATAAAGAACTCCCTTAACATAATCAAAAGAATCTATAAAATTGAAAAACAAGGATGCCATGATTTCCCTTTCTATTCATTATTCTGGAAGTCTTAGCCTATGAAGCAACTCAAGAAAAAGAAATAAAAGGATGAAAGACACAGATCCTCTTATATAAAATTATCTGCATTGAAAAAAAATCAAATGATGTAGATAACATTATTAGAAATAACAATAGTATTTGAAAATTTTCTGCCCATAAAGTCAAAGTACCAAAGATGCTATTTATTAAAACAATATTAACAAAAATGTCACATGACTAAGAATAGATCTAACAGACGATATGCAAATGCTTCAGGAAGGAAAACATAAAATGTCACCAAAATATAAGGAATATCTAAATAAAAGGAGGGTATGGTATATCATGTTTATGGATAGAAAGACAATATCATGAGGACAAATGTTCTCCACAAATTCATTTATAGACTTACTGCAATTCTAATTTGTGTAATTTGATAAAAATGCTTCTTAAAGTTATTTGAAAATACAAAGTGCCAGATAGCCTAGATGGTGCTGAGGAAGAACAAGGTGGAGAAAGTTGTTATACTAAATGTGATAATTTATTTCATCACTAGAGTAGTGAAGAGAGGATAATGTTGGCTTGGGGACAGACAAGTCAGTGGAGAGATCAGAATAGAAAACTAAGAAGTAGACCACAGGAATACAGAATCTCATTTATGCCACAGTGAGTACTGCAGGGCTGAGGGAAAGTTTGAATAGCTAA
The DNA here is from genome assembly GCA_007922755.1 of Pedetes capensis. Classification (NCBI taxonomy): domain Eukaryota; kingdom Metazoa; phylum Chordata; class Mammalia; order Rodentia; family Pedetidae; genus Pedetes; species Pedetes capensis. The sequence continues at coordinate 60,996 of VMDO01003303.1, forward strand.
ATTCTTCACTCCTTTTTCATCTGGAAAATATGAAATAGGATCTCTACCCTATGCACAAAAATCAGTTTCAAGCAGAATAAAATCTTACATGTGAATTCAAGTATAAGGTAAACAACAACTTCTATCTATCAAATATTTCAGCAGATAAAAGACATAAGGATATGCAGATAGTTGTGTCAGTTAAGAGTTCAAAGTTAATACATCAAGAATAAAAAACATCTTGCTTAGATTTATAGTTTAGCGTGCACACACACACACACACACACACACACACACACACACACCAAAAAACCCTATAAAAAACTGTTAAAAGTTTCTTCTCTTGAGGAGTGGAACTAAAGGTCAGGTGAGGTAACCAAGATCTCTTCTCTTCTAAAAATCCTTGTAAGTTACACAAAAACCAAAGAAAATATAATGAACCCATTCCATTTTAAAAGGTAGCAAAATATTAAATACTGCAAAGCAAATGGGTCAAAAGAAGCAGCATCTACATATCTACGTATCTATAAAACTTTACCAAAGGTTGTAAAAGTTTAATAAATGAAGAGATATATAATGTTCTGGTATGGAAGAATAATATTATAAGGATGCCAAATCTACCCAAGTTAATCTATAAGTTTCATATCTTTCCAATACGATTTTTTCTTTAGTGCTTAAAATGTTCCAAAGGTCTTAGAAGAATATCAGGAAAAAATAGCCAAGAGAAAAATTAAAAGTTATGAAGATTTCATTTCTCTTGCAAATTAAGGTATAAAAACTCATTCATTTAAATACTTTTTCCTGGTGGGATGATAGAGATCAATGTAGCAAAATAAAATGATCAAATTAGATCATTAAAAGCATAAAAGGTGCTATGCACAATTGTGGGGGAAAATACATAGTTTGAGGATATGGGTTTGTTTGGAAAAATATTAAGGTTTTACTTCATACAATATGTTATTAAGCAAAAAGGAAGTTATGAAATGATTTGTGGAGTATAGTTTCATTTTTATAAAAATGGCTAAGGTTAAATTTTGTACACATATACATAAAGACTCTAAGAATAAAAGCATCTAGTAACACAGGTTATCTCTGAGTAATTGGTCATGGGTGATTTTTATTTTCTACTCTTTGTTTTTCAGTATTTTCTACTGTTTTTTAGAAGAAAATTGATTTTTTAAAAAAATTGGTTAGCCATTTCAGGAAATAAGAGTTAGACCTAAATATTTCTATCATATATGTATAGAGTTTTTTTTAAATCATTCAAACTTCTAGAATTCTACCATCTGAATTTCTTTTCCAAACTTAATTATTAATGATTATTATTAATCAACCTAGTATTCCATTGTATTATTGGAATGTTCTGAGGATCCAAATTTGGTGTTCTCTGAAATAAGGTTCACATGCGCAAATGCGCCAAACTTAATTACTCATTTAAAAATACTTATACTGCATTATTATAAACAGTGAAAAACAAAAATGTCAGTGAATTTCCATGCAAAATAATAATATATTATGCTTTAGTTATATGGAAGTTGATTTGTTCAAAATAGCCTATTCTCCAACTATGTCAGACCAAGCAGAATTACTATCTCTGGCTACACACATGCTTTCTTTCTATCACTTTTCTTAAATTACTGCAAGGTTTTACAGAGTCATTCTTTTGAGATGAAATTTTCCATGCTTGGTCCTCAACCAAAGGTGATTTCATTGGGGAAAGATTGAAAAAATGTATAGTCCAAATGTTCAGTCATTTTTGCAGTTATGTAAGGATAAAGAAAAACATTCTATTTGAAAACCAATTTAAATTGCTTTTCTTCTTACCAAACAGTAACTTTAAGTGGCTTGTTTGGGAAGGTTTAATAGCTGCATCCCACCAGTCCCCCAAACAGCAGTTTTATCTTGAGAAATGCCTGTTGTTGATCTCAGTGCTCTGCTTCCTTTATTCACTTCTTTCTGTAGGTTTTACAAAAGAGAGTAAGGCGTGGTGGGCAGTGTTAGAAGCTGGTCTGAGTTGGAGTTCTAAAACGTACTGACGGACCTGCACTGTACGTACCACTCAAAGGCTGGGGAGTGTGCTCCACAGAAGGAAAATGGTGCTATTTCTGCTGGCAGCAGTGAGCACCTGGGGAGAGACAAGAAAGCTGGCTGGAGGAGGCCAAGCTTTGTCAGGCAAATGGTCTGAAAGGTGCTTTGCTTCAGACACAGGTGAAGTGGGCGAGGAGGAGGAACTCCATAATTATCAACATGTGAACCTTATTTCAGAGAACACCAAATTTGGATCCTCAGAACATTCCAATAATACAATGGAATACTAGGTTGATTAATAATAATCAAATCTATAAATATAAAAATGTTTGGAATTGTGCATCAGTTGCTTATAATAACTGAAGAAATAACTGGTTTCTCATGAGTATTGAAGTCCAGCAGAAAAAGGCCACCAGGAATGCAATTGTGGTCAAACAAAGCCAGGTTTATTTAGATTGTTGCTGCAAAAGCATTTGCGCACAATGGGATCCACATGCATCTCGTTGAGAGGCTTATAGGTTCTGGGCTTGTGCTTGAGCGATTCTTAGGAAAGTTTAAGGAAATTGGGAGCCATATTTGGATTGGACATGTCTGAAAGTGTAGATCAACTCTGGGGCCAATTCTCTTAGTAAGAGCTGGTGAGACATATCCCTGGGACCTGCCTCTCCCTGGGGAACCAGGGCAGGAGTGAAGAATTTGGCATTGTTAAATATGATTAAGTACCATTAAATGCTATTAGGATTGATAGTTCTGTGTTGAGCTTTCCTTAATTCTTTATTATAAGCACACTTTAATGCTTTCTATGAACAATTAAAATTGTCAAGAGCAGTTGTTTGACAGGCAGTTCCCTCATGCCTGGCAGCCTTGAACAAGGAACTGTCAGCCAAGCAGCCCCTTTACTGGCAACCAGCCAGGCTACCCTCATGACAGCCCAGGTGCTTTAGACACTTTATATTCACTATGAAGACACTCTAGCAGCTATAGATGTCTACTACACCCACAGCGGAAGACAAGCTCCAGCCATGACCACTCCAGACAGCATGCACTAGCCTTGGAAAGCAGTACTCTAAATAAAACAAAGCTCAGTGGACTTTAGATGAACTCCGGCAGCAATTTTCACCTAAGCCAGAGGAGGAGCACTTTCCCTGGTGACCCAGCCTAAGGTCTATGATTGGTGCAAACACAATCCTTCATGCATATGAAGGACATGCTATGATTGGTGCAAGTACAATCCCTCATTTGCATGAAGGGCTGTACCGCGATTGGTACAAACACTCTTGCCCCACCTTTCTCCTCCTGGTCATATAAGTAGGCTATTCAGGTCACTTTCCCAGTCAGCCAGGAGACACTCTCCTGTGCTGCCCCCTGGTGTTGCAGTATTAGGGCTAATAAAAGTCTTCTCTCAAATGATCCTTTCTTGCTTAGTTATGATCTTTATCATTAGTACAGCGGACTGACCTGGTAACATGAAGAGGAGATGACAGAAGGGGCGATGGAGCTGCTGCAGAAGCAAAAGCAGCAGCAGTGTGGGATGCAGCAGTAGCAACAAGAGAGTGGCTGAAGAGTTCCAGAGAGTGGCTGGGGCAGAAATGACGAGGAATGGAGGTGGTGGAGTCAAGGGATAGCAGACAAAGAAAGCAACAGAGGGCAGAGAGCTGAAGCTGAAGCAAGGTAGAAACCTATGAAGAGCAAGAGACAAGAAACTGCTGGCCCTGGTCACTAGAAGAGTTCCAGGAAGCTGCCAGACCTCAGGGGCCCAGGGTGCCAGACACCCTAAGCCTGAGAGCTGTAACATTAGTTGCTGTAGGAATGGAGGGCCCTCACAGCCAGTCCGTTTAAGAGCTGTAACACTAGCAGATACTGCCTGCTGCTGCCTGTAGCCACTGCTCACTGCTCCCGGAAGCTAAGGATTATAATATTTCCCAAGTGCTGGGCCTACTGGTGCTTAAAGCTCAGAGCAGTAAGCCTCCAATGGAGTGCCTAGAGCCATAAGCCTCTGACTTCTAATTCCTGGAGCATTATCTCAGGGCTTGGAGCTGTAAGCTTCTGACTCTGCCAGTCCATTCCCTGGCCTTGGGCACTCAAGGGCTTGGTACTGCCAACATTAGAAGAGCTTCTCCTCACCTACCTATGCACAATTTCTACCTGGATGGAGCAGAAGGACCCCAGCCAGCTGATTGGTAGCACAGGCAATTTGGTAATTAGGTATCCTAATGTTTTTTTTTTTTTTTTTTTTTTATCTATTAGGTTAGAGGATTGATGCAGAAATAGAGAATTATCATTGGTAAAGAAACAATGGTTATTCATAGAAAAAAAGAAAAAGGAAATATATATTTTTGTGGTTGAGGTATGTCCAACTTTTATTCATATTCTGTGAAAATGATTCATGTTCAGTTGGGAACACTTTGCTTCAGCCTAGCTACTAGTTGCCAGCAGTCAGAGACATTTTTTTCTTTTCTTTTTCTTTTCTTTCTTTTCTTTCCTTTTCTTTTTTCTTCTTTCTTTTCTTTCCTTTTCTTTTTCTTTTAACCTCCTTGGAATTACTTTGAGACCCAATGAGAAGGTCTGACAAAACCAGGATATTCCCCAGAGACACTTTAGATGAAACACCTGGATAAGAAATGGACACAATCTGGAAGGATTTAAAGAAAAACCATTTTACAGATGCTGACTTAAAAATCACATTTGTAGTAGCAAAGAACCGATAGGAACATGAATAAGTGACATGCTATGCAAACCTGAGAATTCAGGAAAAAGACAGGGAGGTGAAGATGATGAGAGACAATATGAAAGAAACAGAGGGTGAAGAGAAAACCCAAATGAAAATCCTCAAGGCAAGACCCAAACAATCAGAGCTAAAATCAATGGCTCTATTTCCTCACTTACACCTTTTTCTCCATGTGGACCTTTCTGAAATTAAGATGCATTTTGTAGCTTAAGTTTTTCCTGTCTTCTCTCACCCCCTAAGCATAGTCAACGTTTTTATTATTGTTTTTAGGTGCTATCGAGTCAGTGTCTGACTCATAGTGACCCTACGGACAACAGGTAAAACATTATTGTCAGTGCTTCTCTGCTATTCATAGGATTATCAATTGATTTTTGGGAGTGGGTTACTGGGTCCTTCTCCCAAGCCTACAGCACCTGGTATTCCCAGGTGGTCACCCATCCAAGTATTAACCAGGCCCGAACCTGATTTGTTTCTGAGATTGGATGAGATCAGATGCCATAGTGCTGTGGCTGCAGGCAAGAGTAATCAACAGTGTACCTTTTAAAATGATGACATGTTAGAGCCAAGGAAATATGTCAATGGGAAAATTTTCCTTAGCTAATGAAAGTTCAAATTATTAGATCTTGAAAAGGTTCACTTGGGTTCCAAAGCATATTAATGGAAAAGATTCCAAACTGAGGACTTCTTAGCAAAAAATCCTTTTAACTCATACAGAAAAAACAAAAACAAAACAAAACAAAAAAAAATCCTACAAGTTTCTAGGCCCAACTATCAGATTACACACAAAAGAATAAATGCTTATTCTGCCTTATGACTGTTCTCTAACACCAAAAGTTCAGAAGTTCACAGAGGTTAAAAGTTGTACCCAGGAATTTTTTACTCAGCCAAGTTGTTCATTTTTGAGAGCTATAAAAAGACATTGCAGGGACATACAAGGTATATTGGTCAGGGTTCTCCAGGGAAACAGAACCAATAGGTCAGAGAGAAAGAGAGACAGAGACAGACAAAAACAGAAAGAAAGACAGGGGAAGAGACAGAAAATAGAAACATATATACATATACACATACATATATACATATATGGAGAGAGAGGGGGGAGAGATATATTTTAAGGAATTAATGCTTTCTATTATAGAGGCTGGCAAGTCTTAAATCTATCAGCAAACTGGGAACTCAGACCGAATTTCTGTTACTGATTTCAGACAGAATTCTTTCTTCTTGGTGAAACCTGTTTTTGCTTGCGTGGACTTCAACTGATTAGATGAGGCCCAGTCACATAGTGAAGAGTAATCTGCTTTCCTTAAAATCTATTGATCATAGATATCAATCTCATCCACAGAGTACCTTCACAGCATAAAATTTCACATCACACAGGGATTCACAAAATATATAAGCCTTTTTAAAAATAAATTTCTTGAAGGAGTATTTTCTAAATATAAATTTAAAATTAGGAACATCATGGTAGAAAAGGCTGGTGAGAGTGAAACCAGTTAAAAAGCCTGGAAACTGTACATCTGCTTTTGAAATTAAATGAAAAGGCCAAATTATAGTCTTAAAATGTAAGCAGCATTCCAACATTAAAAATAGTGTAATAATTATAATTTAGATATAAAACCTCAGATTAGAAGGTTTCCTCTAAGGTGTGAGAAAATAGTTACTAATTTATGTGCTCTGAGTATTATTGTTATTGTTATTGTTAGGTGCCGTCGAGTCTATGTCCAGCTCATAGAAACACTGTTGTCAGTTCTTCTTTGCTATTCATAGGGTTTTCAATGGCAGATTGACTTTTGGGAGTAAGTTGCCAGGTCCTCCTAAACCTACAGTATCTGGTGTTCCTAGGCAGTCTCCCATCCAAGTACTAACCAGGCCTGACCCTACTTAGCTTCTGAGATCTGATGGGATCAGACACCACAGTGGTAGGGCTGTGTTAGCAATCCTTTGGGGGTCCCTGAGAAAGACCTAGAGGGGGCCTGGGTGGAGATTTACCTGGGGCACGGCGGGGTAATGGAGTTTGCCTCAACAGGGCTGCAGGCCTGAGTATTATTAGGAAAAGATAATTTCAATAATGATTTCAAAACATTAAATAATTTTTAAAATTATGTATTTTCTTCCAACAATATGAAGAAATTAATCTCACCCTACTAGCTTATGGATACCTGGCAAAGTAACTACCATTTGAGCCCAAAGGCTCCTTATCATTAATTCACACCTAGTAATTCCTGATTTTTGATTCTCAGCCAAGGCTGCACATTAGAATCCCCTGAGAACTTGTAAACCTTCTGATTCCCAGGTAGTGGCCCAGATCAATTGTATCAGAATATCTTGGGACACTCCGTCACCCGTAGTTTGTGGAACTCCTTAGGCGATTCCAAATTTGTGTAGTCAGTTTTGAGAAGCCCTGTTTTAGGCCTTTGCCCTTTCTTATGTATCTTTGGGAAGGGCACTCTACTTTAGCATAAAATTTACACAGTTACTGCCCCTCTATCTTTCCTCTGAGTTGCATTTTCAGTGATCCTTGGCCATCTTGATTATAGTCTATAGCTCCCAACTCACTGTACGGTCCAAGGACCAGCAGTCTCAGCATCTCTTGGGAGCTTATTGGTGATGCACGTGCTCCATGTCTCTGCCTCCTTACCTAGCCTTCTTGCCTCCTACTCCTCCCTCGCTGAACTTCTAATAGAATGTTCCATGTGAAACCCAGATCGGATCATGCTCTAATCCCCTCCATATGCAATCACAAGCTCCATGTGTCCTCCACAGTAACATTGAAGGCCCTGAAAACAGACTTTGAGGATCTCTGCACTGTATCCCAGACTTTCTCCTCAGTCTCAAATCCTACCCTCACAACTCCAACTATGTCAAGACATCAGCCATTCACCAAATAACATAGGCCATTTCACATTTGGCCTAATATTTTCTTCAGCTATGAATACCTCTTTCCCCATTTTCCTTGGAACTCAACTTAGATACTAGCTTAGTCAGCTTTCCATCTCTTGACAAAATACTGAGAAAATCAATTTAAAGGGAGGAAGATTTTGTTGTTGTTGTCGTCGTCATCAAGTCATGTCCAACTCATAGTGACCCTATGTACAGCAGAATGAAACACTACCCAACACTGTGCCATGCACATGATCTTTTTACATTTGACCCCATAGTTACAGCCACTGTGTTTTTTCTCACTTTGAGTCATGTCACATCAGCAAATAGAGGTCCCAGGGGCTTTTTTCCCTTCCTATCTGTTAGGCCAGGTCAGGGTGACTGGTATTGGAATGTAAACAGATTACTGAGATAAGGGGACACAGACTGGCATGTGTGCACAATATTACTATGATGTAATCCCATATAACTGTGATGTGATTGGGCAATGGTCTTGGCAATTAACCAGTATTGTGTAAAAGCCTTAAGAAGCCCCTCTGCTAGCACTGGGAACAGAGAGGAATGGGCTGCGCAGAAAGGATGGGCCATGGAGAAGGCTGAGGGGCATGGAGAGGCAACAGGGCTTGCGGAGGGCAGCAACCATGGGCAGTGGCACTATAGAGGGAACAGAAAGGAATGCCCCTGCATAAAGCCTGTCATGCCTGCCATCAGCCCCTTCAGCATGTTTTGGTTTCTCTTTGGGCCCCAAGTATTCCTCCCTGGATAAGAAGCCCCACTGGGGTTCAACACCTTCATTAAGGTTGACTCTGAGCAGGCAACTCTTCCCAAGTCATTCCTTGGATGCCTTCCAGTGTGGGGGGCTGATTTTCTGGCACTATATTTGATAGTGCTTCTCTGCTATTCACAGGGTTTTCAATGGATAATTGTTTCAGGAGTGGGCTGCCAGGTCCTTCCCCCTAGTCTTTCTTAGTCTGGAAGCCCAGCCGAAACCTCTCCACCATGGGTGGCCCCGCTGGTATCTGAAATGCTGGTGGCATAACTTTCAGCATCACATCAACACACAAGCCCCCAAAGCACGACAAGCTGACAGACACATGGGAGAGATTTGTTTAGGCTCATGGTTTCAGGAGTTTCAGTCCTTGGTCTCCTTGGTGCTGTCACTTTGTGCCTGTGATGGCACAGACATCACATCAGGAGTGCATGGCAGACAAGGTAAGTTTACCTCATAGTATCCAGGAAGAAAAAGAAAGAGAGAGAAAGGATCTTGGATCCCAATATTCCCTCCAAGGGCACGTCCCCAATGACCTAACTTCCTTCTACTAGGCCCCACCTCTCACAGGTTCCACAACCTCCCATTAGTGCCACAGGCTGGTGACCAAGTCTTTAGCATAAGAGCCTTTGGGGGACATTTAAGGTCCACACAATAACAGATCCCACCTCTACTTACTTGGTCTCTCTGTTAAGAGATTTCTCCTTGTTCTTTCGTGTAACCCTGGCTTCATTCAATTTTATGTTGTTAACTTGTTTGTTTTTCCTCCTAAATTGTGACTTGTTTGAGAAGAGAAACTCTGCCCTTTAGAGCCCTGATCCTCTAGCAAGTAGTTGGAGAACAAATGCCATGGGTCACATTCCAAATGCCTGTTACCAGGGTCAACCCACCCCACATTCCACAGGCACTCAGAGGGCAGGCCCAGCCCACACTTCATTTCAACATGAGTGAGCATTTATTGCAGAGGGCTCTAACCTTGGCCTATTGAGCAACTCTCTGATATTTTATGGAATTTCTCATCCATGAAGATGAGAAATTGTCACCCTTTGGTTCTCGGTGGTGGAGTGCTTGTCCCATCCTGACACTTTCTTCATTTCGCTCACATTGACCCCATGTGGGACTCTGGTTTGTTCAAGTTGAACTGAAAGATTGAATCAGCTCTCTTAGAATGATAACTGGGTTTCTTTTAAATCTAGGGACAACATTGGAAGCTAATACTAAATGTCTAAACAATTGCCCAGGACATTTACTTGGAGAGGAAGTACGGAATTTCAATGTTGAGGAAAACTTCTGTGCCTTTTGGCAGGTGTTTAATTTTTTTTCTCCTTCTCCATCTCCTCTGCCACCTCCTCCTCCTCTTTCTTCTTCTTCTTCTTTTGTACTTGGCGGTAAACCACAGGCCTCATATGCACTTTGCAAGTACCCTATCACTGGTCTGCACCCATATCCCATTTTTAACTTTTTATTTTGAGTCAGGGTCTTGCTCAGTTATGCAGGCTGCCTCTGGCCTCAACTCATGATCCACCTGCCTCTGCCTCCTTAGTCCCTGGGATTACAGGTGTTCACTGCCACTCTTGGCTCCTTCTGGCAGTTTTTAAAGAAAATAAGGCTGTCTGCTCACCTATAATCACACTCAGAAGACACTTAAGTAATTTAATAGCAGAGTGGGACTGTCGCTGCTCAGGAATCATCCTAATCATATAGTCACAAGTTCCCACAAGAGTCTCTGCTGCCTGGGGCTCTGATAGGCCAGCAATAGCCCAAGCATTCCAACTGTGACTGCCAGGTGCCTTGTGCCTGAACTAAATACACCTGAAGGTGACAGAGGTGACTCTGAAGATAACAAAGCTCTAGATGAAAGCAGTCTATGAGGACAATATATTTCCCACTTGTTTTTGCCTTTCTGCACAATCTAGTGCAAATATCCTGCATATATTATGTTTTCTCCCTCTAGTAGACATATTATTTACTATTGAGGTATAGTGATGGTGATTCATTTGCACAGAGCTTCCATGCCAGTCTCCCAAGCATGAGAGGTCAGATGCTATAGTTGTTCTTTTGAGCAAGCCTCTCTTCTGTGTTCAACCAATGCAATGTTAGAAAAGAAGTGAGATCTCAATTTCAGATAATTCAATTCAGGAGAAAGGCAAAGGGAATCTGAATATGACAATGATGAGAAATCTCAGGGTATAGTTGCTTATCAGGCCTAATGTGCCGTCAATTCAGAGAAAAGGAGAATGGAGTTTCCTAGAGGGTAGGTCTCTAAGAAAAAGATAGAAATTACAGGTTTACTTGATGTTACTGACCTAGTGGGAAAGCACACTGAAAGACAATGGAAGCTATGGGGAGAGTTTACAAAAAGTAAAAAGAAGTCTAAAAATATTTAAAGCAAGGCAACTATTAAGTTTGGGAAAAACCAAATTAAGAAAAGAAATATCATTGTGGTATGCTACAATACTAAGCTGTGAATAATATTTGCATAAGCATAATAACATGAACACAGAATAATATTTAACCTGAAGTAATATTAACAGAATGAAAGATGGAAAGCAGAGAACTCTATCAAATTTACTGCAGTATAATTTTAATGTGGATTTTGTGTATTATGATTAAAGATGCATCTCTTTTCATATTTTAATGGGCCGTTTTTTATTTCTTAGCCTGTGAATTGTCCTCATTTCTGTTGGTCAATTTTCTTATTGGTCTGTTGAAATTTCCCTTCTTAATATCCAATAGCCCTTTAACATATTAGAAAGATTAAACATTTGTTTATGAGTTACAATATTTATGGGCATTTTTTTATTTGTCTCTGGATTTTTTATATCATGTATTGGCCATTTGGCAGTTTTGTATTTTTAACTCAACACAACTTACAATGTTTTATTTTATAATCCTGAAATTTTGAATTATTTTAAGATAGTTTCCCCTACTCTAAGATTATAAAATAACTCATCATTTCTTTCCTTAATTCTTTCACAGTCTCTTTTTCTTTTTCATTGTTGTACTTTTTTGTGTATGTGGTACTTGGGGGTGGAACCCAAGTCCTCACATATACTTTGCAAATGCTTCATCACTGGCACTACAAGTTTATTTATTTATTCTTTTATTTTGAGTCAGGGTTTCACTAAGTTATGCAGGCTATCTTTGGCCTCAAACTCACAATCTTCCTGCCTCAACCTCCTGAGTTGCTGGGATTACAGGCACGTGCCACCATATTTAGCCCCTCATAGTTGTAGTCTTTTTGAGTACCTGGTATGATATATGAAGCCAGCTTTACTTTTGTTCAAATGGTTCCTAAACACACTTTCAGAAAAAAATACTCATTTGAGATGCTACCTTTATTATTTACTAAATTCCAATGAGTATCTGGATTTATTTCCAGGCTTGTACTTCCATACTGTTAAACATCTGTCACTCAATGAACTGGTAGTACATCATTTTAGTTATTGAAGGTTTACCATACATTCAGTGCTTGGTAGAGCTAGACCTTTAAAAATTCTTTTTGGCTTTTTTTTTGCTTGTTTATTTTTCCAAATGAACTTTATAACTAGTTTGTCTAGATCTAGGAAAAGAAAATTCTGTTAGCTGCTAGTATTTTAGACATAAACAAAATAACAAATAAGATGGATGTAGATGGAACTCTGTACGCTAAAAACAGTAAGTACATCTTCTTGACAAGAGCATGGATCATTGATGGCAACTGACCCAATATTAGCCACAAGAAAGCTCCATAAATTTCAAGAAGAAGAAATAATACAGATGGTATTCTCTATTCATATCGTAATAAAACTAGAATTTGATAACAGGGAAAAAAACCCTAAGAGTTAAAATAGAACCCAAAACCTTATGTTCAACACTTTCTACTCAAATTCTAATCTGTAGCAGTAGCACTTGCATCTTTTGTGAGCTTATTAGAAAAGCAGATCTACTAGGGTGGCATCTTCATTTTACACAATACCCAGGAGTTTGCAAGTGCATTCCTGTCTGTCCATTGTTTCTGAAAAGTAATGCTGATGAAAATATACATCAGAGCTAGGGGGCACAAACAGAGCAGAAGAGAAAAAATTTAGCCATAAATATTTCTATCAACAAAATTAAAACAAAGAAAATCCAAGCCTTAAGTATGTGACTCAAATAGCCAGGGAAAGATGCAAAATAAACTAAAAGAACAAGAAGGAAGGATTTCAAAATGATAAAAGCAAAAATCAATAAACTCAAAAAATAGAATTAACAAATTAATCTATTTCTAGTAAAAGAAAAAGTATGAATAAAACATGATAACAAGTAGCAAATTTAGTCAAGCAAAAAATAGAAGAAAGTACAAACAAATTAAGAAAGAGCAATAGAAAATTAACCTCAGAAACAGAGTAAATTTATTTTTTAAATGAGACTATTTGCACAATTCTATGCCAGTAGATTTTAAATATGCAAATGAGGATGTAATTAAAAAACTCAGATGATATAATTTTCCCAGAAAATATAATTCATCAAAACTCATCCCAGAAAAAAACGCAAAGATCATATAGTCCAAAACAACTAATTTCTGTTAAAGAAATGGGAAAGTTTTAAAAGAATAAGCCTCCATCAACTCATAGAACATGCAGACTGTCACAAATGGTTTCACATAAGAATTGTAAGTTTCTAAAGAATATATCATTACAATGTTATTTGAACTTTTCCAGCACATACAAATAGAAGAAAAAATCTCAAATTATTTTTTATAAAATGAGGGCAACCTTGACTACAAAATCTGAGAAAAATTGTACAAAAAAAACTATACCTTAATCTCACTTACCTATACCATATACTCACATATATACATCTCACTTGAATATACATATTAGAGATTTAAATATAACAACAGCAATTAAGATCAAATAGTTCATTAAGTGACCAGTAGTATGACCAAGGCCTACAGACGTACCATTGTGGCATCCAATCCTGTCAGATCTTGGAAGCTAAGCAGGATCAGGCCTGGTTGGTACTTGGATGGGAGACCATGTGGGAACATCAGGTGCTATAGGCGTGGGAGAAGAACCTGGCAACCCACTCCTCAAAAACAATCAGTCATTGAAAACTGTATGAATAGCAGAGAAGCACTAGCAACACTTTTTCACCTATTGTACATAAGGTTGATATGAGTCAGACACTGACTCGAAGGCACACAACAACAACAACAACAACAACAACAACAACAACATGACCAAGAGGGATTCATTTTATAAATACCAGGATAATTTAGTGTTAGAAAAGGTAGTAATTTAATTCCAAATAATAATAGATTTTAGGAGAAAAGTTAACATACTGATCCTGAAAATGCACTTGACCAATTCTTAAAAGACTTTTAAAGAAAAGAATAAGTACTAAAAGTACAATAAGGTGCCCATTATGCATCTTCCATTTAACATTGTGCTAGAGGTATGAGTCTACTACTGGACCAAAGAATGATGCTTGAGATGAAAACATTTGCAAAAAGAAAGGTAAATTACAACTTTTTTGTGAATGATAGAACTTTTGTCTGGATAATCTAGGCTGATTAACCAAAACGTTTATAAACCAAAAATGACTGCAGCAGTAAATAAATGGATTATAAAAATTAATATCTGGAAATTTATAGGTTTCATACCTAACAGCAGCAATGAGTTAGAAAATATAAGAGGTGGTTTTGTTTGTCATAGCAACAAAAGATATAAGTATCTAAATATAAATTTAACAAGAAATATGTAAAATTCATATAGGGCATTGATTTTCTATTCTAAGAATTTGTGTATTGGCTTAAACAATTTACTATCCAGTACTTATGATTATATAATTATGGTCAAGGTAGTGCCTTACTGGTGATTTTAGGGATGGACATGTGATCCAAAGCCAGCCTTTGAGATGAGAGACACCATCTGCTATTATGAGCAAAATCTTCTCACCCTTAACAGAACCCCATGGGTGATGCAGTCTCCTCCTTCCTCCAGATTATGTTATCCTGGGTACAAAGCCTGAAACTGCTTCAGTTATTTGCAACCACACCAGGCACAGCTATGTGCAAATCCAGTAGTCAAGGGGCCAAATGAAGCTAGGTAAGGACCAGCTCCTTTGTGATGCCCTCAAGAGACTGATTATACTTTGCTAGGAGTCACACAACCTATGAACTCTCTGATACATAAAATAATGTGTTTCCTTAATGTTTTGATTCATTGAAGGCAGGTGTGTCAATGGAAACACAAAAGACTGTGCATAGTCCAAACAATCTTAAGCTACAAAAACAATGAGGGCAGAATCACAATACCTGCCTTTAAACTATATTTAGGGCTATATTAGTAAAAACAGCTTGGTAATGGCACAAAAATGGGCTTGAATTCCAATGGAACAGAATGGAAGACCCAGAAATACACCCACACAGATATAGTCACTTGAATTTTGACAAAGGGGCTAAGGATGTTCAATGGAGAAAAGAGAGCCCTTTCAACGATAGTGCTGGGAAAATTTGGATATCCATTTGCAGAAATTGAAAATAGACCCATATCTCTCAATTTTCATGAGAGTCAATTCAAAATGGATAGGAGACTTTAACATAAAACCAAAAAGTTTAAAACTACTAGAAGAGATAGGGAACATGCTCCAACACATAGACATAAGGGAATGTTTCCTTAACAAGATTCCAATCACCCAGAAAATGGCACCAAGAATTTACAAATAGGATTACATGAAATTAAAAAGCTTTTGTCCAGTGAGGGAAATAATGAACAGAGTTAAGGAAGAGTCCACTGAAAGGGAGAAAATCTGCATCCTACACATCTAACAGAGGACTAATTTCTAGAATATATAAAGAACTTAAAAAAGGAAATCCCAAGACAACAAATAACCCAGTATATAATTGGACAAAGGAAATGAGCTGACAGTTCTCAAATGAAGAAGTTCATAGGGCTAAGAAACACATGGAAAAATGCTCAATATCCCTAGCCATTAGGGGAATGCAAATCAAAACAACATGGAGATTCCTCTAACTCCAGTAAGAATGGCCAAGATCAACAAAACAATAACAAATGCTGGTGAGGATGCAGAGAAAAAGGAACTCTTTTTACATTGTTGGTGAGACCATAAATTAGTTCAACTACTTTGGAAATCAATATGGAAATACCTTAGAAAACTAAAATAGAACTACCATATAACCCAGCTATACCACTCCTAGGAATATTCCCAAAGGGAAACAAGTCATCATACAACAGAGGCACCTGCATCACTATATTTAATGCAGCACTCTTCACAATTGCAAGGATATTGAACAAACCAAGATGTCCATCAACATAAGAATTGATTAAAAATTGTGGTAAATATACACAATTGAATATTATTCAGCAATAAAAAATGAAATAATGTCATTCGTAGTAAAATGGGTGGAACTAGAGGATATCATCTTAAGCAAATGAACACAGGCTCAAAAAGAGAAATATCTCATGTTCTCACTCATATATGGGAGCTAAATCTTATTTAATGAAAGGAAAAAACTATACATATGTAGATATATAAAAATGATCAGATATAGCTAAGAAGGGTATGTATGTATGTATGCATAGTAGTATCTATGTATGTAGTAGTCTAGTATGTATGCATACTAGAAAGAAGTGGGAGACTAGCAGAGGAAAGCAAAGGTTGTGGAAAACCAGAAGAGGAGGGGAAATAATATAAAGGGATAAAAGGGGAGAGGATAATCTCAGTGTAAATGATGCCACTTTTTTGAATACATGGGAAAAATAGGGGGCTATAACCCATACTTTCATATGAGTTTTACTGCATATTAATCAAAGAATTCCATAAACTTTGTAGGTTGATGAAAGTGTAACCAAAAGTGATGAAATAGTTGCATTATGGAAATAGCAAATGCCTTATTACTCTATACCCCACCAACATTTATCAATAAACAGAGAAAAAAGAGAAAACAGTTGTGTCTGTCACCTGCTGTCAGAACAGTATATTGTTGTTGTTGTGGTTAGGTGCCTTTGAGTCAGGTCTGAATCATAGCTACAATATGTACAGTTAAAACACTACCTGACACTGTGACATGCCTGGCATCATTGTCAGTGCTTCTCTGCTACTCATAGGGTTTTCAGTGGATGGTTGTTTCCTTGGGAGTGGACTTTCAGGTCCTTCTCCGACACCTACAGCATCTGGTATTCCCAGGTTGTCTCCCATCCAAGTACTAACCAGCCTGACCCTGCTTAGCTTCCAAGATTGGACAGGATCAGATGCCAGGGTGACATGGCTGCAGGTCAGAACAATATAGCTAGACTATTCCTTCCCCTGAACTAGTTTAAATTATTGTTGCTTTATAATGTTTTAGAGTAGGATTATCTATGGTTAGGGAATAATACTTTGATGTTCTTCATTTCTTCATTAGGTGATTTAACCAGGTGATTCCTACTGAGTCAACTCTAGTTACTTAAATTTCTTAGTAAAACTTCCATTTCAATGACTTTAAAAATTTCTTAGAAAGTAAATTCACATTTTATCATATTATAATTTTTTAAACATCTATACAAGTTATATCTATTTTTCTTCTTTCATTTTGATTGTGGTATCTAATTTGATATTTCAGTTAGATTTTCCAGCAGCTGGAGAAATTTTACTTATTCTTTTCAAAGAAATTTTCTTGGGATTTAATATCTATTAATCTTGTCTGCTGCTGATTATATTTTTGCTTTTATATTTTAATTTATTTCTTTCTGTTTCCTGGAATGTGTTTTTCTTTTCTCCATTTTTTAGGTGAAAAAATGTTTTATTGCTTTCACTTTAAAAAAATATATTTCATATTACAAGTTGAGAACAACTTTGTATGCATATCCTATAAATTTAAATATTAATTATCCTGATTCTCATTACTTTCTAATTAGCCATTTTCATACTCTTGATTTCCTCCTTAATCAGAAAATGTGCATACATTTTCCTAATCTTTTCTTATTAGTTTTTAATGTTATACTTTCCTTTGAGAACACGGATTGCATGTATTCATCTTTCTGGCTTAGGATATTTTTGTTATTTTTCTCATGGTTGATTATTTTAGATTTTTTAATTAAAAAAACCTCATGGCTATTTAGCAAGAAAGTTCTGTTTGCAATGCAAATGCAATATCTTTTATAAAACATGATCATATTATAATGCAAATTTTGAAACAGTCATGAATTCTTCTTTACTAATTAAATTGTTCCAATCATTCTTATCACTATTTTAATGTATTTTGTGATGGCAAATATGAATGTCTGAGGAATTGCTATGGTAGAACTACTGTGAGGCATAAGAGTCATGGAGTGAGTGCCAATGACCATTGATTCGCTGTAATGGGAAGAGGCTACTCATGATGGCAAAAGAACATAAAGTACTCTACCATGACTGGTCCTCGTTTGCCTTTCTGGGAGCATAGAGTAGCTAATTAACAACTGTCTTTTCCATAAAAGCATGGATTGTTTCCTAAACAGTTGAGTTGAAAATAAGCTGTGCCAAAGGCATTATAGTGAGTTAGCTCAGGGGACAGGGGAGGGGAAAATGTCCTAGGCATCATCTTGGATGGCCCATGAGTTGCTATATAGCCCAGGAGGGGGTCAGAAGATGATGGAGGATGAGCTCTTCAAGTAAGATTTTTTTTTTTCCCCTCTCAAGGATCCAAAATGTGGAATGAGGTTTTGTCTTGTTTTCAGAAGTGATTCAGTGAAGCCTAGCATACACTGGGCAAACAGAATAAAGAGTCAAAAGCAGACACCAGCCTTGCCCATATCCCTCGGACCTCCCACATCAGCCAATTTTGGCTGCCAGTGTCTTTAGCCCTCTGTGTGAGGGCTCTCTCCAAATCCCCTGAAGGCCACTCCACCCACACTCAGTATAAGCCAATTACTAGTGCTCATACCAACTCTGCTGGGAGCTGCCTTCAACTATTGTCTGCCCAGAGCTACCATAGATTTCTTGCTCCTTGGATGATGTTATGATTTGAACATGGTTTGTTACCTCTACACCTCATGTTGGAGTTTAATCCCCATTGTTGAGATATTAAGAGTATGGAAACTTAATTCAACTGTGATGTTTAAAAGTGGCCATTAAGAAGTGATTAGGATTAGATAAGATCATCAAGGTGGAGCTCCCATGATTGAATCCTGATGTCTTTATAAGAAGACAGATTGGAAGACATATGCATATGCATGCTCCTTGGCCCCTGCCATGTGATGTCCTGCACTACTTCCGGACTCTGCCAGAAATAAGGTCATCATGAGATGGCCCCCTCAACTTTGGACTCCAGAACTGTGAGCCTGAATAAACCTCTTTTCTTATAACTTACCCAGTCTGTGGTATTATATTATTAGCAACAGAAAATGGGCTAAGAGACACTAGGCAAGTGCTTTACTCTTGTGGCCAGAGTGTCCTATAGGCATGATACTTTTAGGCTGACCTTTTAGGACCAGGAGCTGTCCGAACAATATCTCCTTTATGGACTCCCTTCCCATTCTGGTCTCCCTGCCCTCTTTCCCTGCTGGTGTTGTCTGTACCTTTCAAATTCATTGGTTGCACTTGGAACCTTTTCTCAAGGTCTTCTTTTGGGAAAAGCCAAATTAAGACAAACAATAATTTTTATTATTTGTTTTAGCTTCATCGGTCTTTGTAAACAAGCATTGCTGGGGAAGGAAGGTGAGAAATGCACAGGCAGAAAAGTCAATGCTTGACTGGATCCAGAGTATTTGAGGAGGGTCACATGAGTCATTATCACACTCTGCTTGAGCAGGAAAATCTTTGGAGCCTGTAAAGGATGTTGCTCAGTTCCAAATCCCTGACTCTATAGTCATCTAGCTGTACTGAGACCAATGAGCAAACTTCCCATCATTAATTATAAATCCTCTTGCAGGTATAAGTTGGAGATGCCCCTCCTCGGCTAATTTGTTGAGAAGATAGGCTTGGTCAGGTCAGCTAGGGGGACTCCAGCCATGGGCACAAAGATGTGTGTTTGTTACAGTTATAATCATGGCTTTATTCAGAGAGGCAGAAGCTAGATTTATAAGTATCATTATCATTATCATCATCAGTAATGACTAGAAGTTACTGTGGTGTAGATAATCTTAGTCTTTCCTCCAGGAAACCTTACCTAAGACCCTCATCATGGCTTTGTGATCCCACACTGCTCTATCTTTCCCATATAATGTCCCTAACTCATTAAATTATAATGAATTTTTTTTTATTCATCTCCCTTCCAAGTACAGTCCTTGAAAGCATTAATTGCATCTTTCAGTGTTGTACCCTTAGCATAGAGCATGGCACTTAAAAAGGCATAAACAAATGAATATAGAACTGTCATAGGTATAATCAATGAGAAGAGACCCCACTCAGACAAAAATTGGCAAGTATTTGAACAACAATAAATAAAAGCTCCTTTAAATTTCGTGATTAGAAAGAAAATCAGGTTGTCAACAAGAGCTGAAGTTTGTGAAAATGTCACATTTTATATTAAAAGAAATTGCAATTCATGTAGAAAGGCAAAGGAAGGCCAATTTCAGATATTCAGAAGCTCTAAAACATACCTGTCAGAAAACCTTGAAAAATTACTTTATATTGTATGCCAAATAATAGAATGGTGAAGCAAAATACAAGCATATAAAATGATGTGATGTCATAAAAAGGTTGGCAATAAGAATTTTAAAAAACAGGGAAGTTTAAATATTATTGAAAACCACTTTATAAAACATTACACAAAAGGACTTGGAATTGTTCAGACAGTAGTAAAATATTAATGTTTATTAGATTCCAAGTCAAGAATAAAGGCTGTGATTTTGAGGGTAGCTTTAAAAAAACAGTAAAAGATTATCTAACAAGCCAATAGAAAGGGAAAATGTAATAATAGAACTAATTGATTTGTCAAAAAGAAGGCAAGAAAGGGACAAAAAGGAACAAATATAGGTGGATTAAAAAGAAAATAAGTTGTAGAATAGCATATTTAAACTCAAATATATCATTAAATATAAATATGTAGATTTGATATTCCAATTAAAAGATAAAGATTATGAAATCAGATAACAAAGTATTTCTTATAAGAAACACATCTTAAATATAAAGATGCAGAAAGATTAGAAATAAGAGGATAATAAAAATGTAATCCTGCATACCATAAATAACAGAGAATGTGGGTATATGGTTATGGCACAAGGTACACTTTAAGATAAGAGCATTGCTCTTCCCCTTTATGTCTTGTAATGTTATTAACTTAAAGTAGAAAATTTCATAATGATAAAGGAATCAACCCAACAGAACTATAAGATAATTCTAAATTTCTATGTACCCAATAACACAACTTCAAAATATTGAAAGCAAATATTGCCTGTGTAAAGAGGCCACTGAGTTGACAGGACCATCGCCATCTTAGGTAGCCTCCCCCTCCCTTTGAAAAATGATATACTGGAAGAATTTTTTAACTGATTTTAACCGCCTGGCTCCCCAATTAAATTGTTAATTCTTAACCACTGATTGATTGCCTGTCAGCTGCCCTTTCTGCTTCTGTACCACCCTGCTTGCACAATAGAACTATTACCTGAGTGATTGTCTGTTACTGAAACTGCTCGTTTTTGTTTTTGTTCTTATGATACAAATCATACCAGGAACTTAGAGATTGTATACAAATCATACATGGGGACTTAGAGATTGTATACAAATGATACGATTTGGAGATTGTAAGCTTGCCAAAATTTACCCTTATAAGTCCCCACCAACTGTTTTTTGGGGCCACAGGTTTTTGAGAGATACTAGTCCTCCGTGGTCACCAGCTCAATAAAGACTCCCTTTAATTGGCTTTTTGCTCCTTGTGATGTGTTTCTGATTTGGGGTTATAGCACCTGCACTAAAAGGAGAAATAGAAAAATCCATAATTATAGTGGGAGATTTTGCCACAACACTGCACTTAACAGCTGCAGAGTGTGCATTATTTTTAAATGTACATGGAAATTTTATCAAAATTCACTTTGCTGGAGAATAAATCAATTTTCAACAAAATTCCAATATCTTTCAACAAAAGTTGTTGTTGTTGTTGTTGTTTGACAAAAAGTACCAATATCTTAAAGGGTATATTGTATAAGTATAGGAGAATTAAGCTAGAAAACAGTAATATTCATCTACTTGGTTGGATGTGGAGTGGGAAATGGAGAAAATAATGTGAGTAAATGGCTGAAGTGGACCATAGAAGAGTCATGTCAGAGAAAAGGACAACTTTTGACAGCTAGGTATCCAAAGGCTATGCCCTATAGACTGGAACACAAGACACCTGGATGTCAAGATGGAACAGAGGATGGGACTGAAGATTCCAACAGCAAATTTAGTCCACTTGACAATTTTGTGGTGGGCTACTGACTATTGAGAAATAGTGGATATGCTTCTGATTGCTGAAATTACCTGTCAGATAAATTCTCTTCCCACCATAACACAAATCTTTGGTCTATTCAGTGTTATTTGCCACATGGAAAGCATCACAGCATTGATTTTCTCCAATACCTAAACTCACCCTTGTTGAATATTTCTGATGACTGTAAGAATGCAGCCTTGTAGGTCATTTGATTTTAGGTTACAGAAAAAAATAAATGTATTTTCCAAATGTGGTGACACCCAATAAGTTTGTGTGTGTGTGTGTGTGTGTGTGTGTGTGTGTGGTACTTGGGGTTGAACCCAGGGCCTCATGCTTGCATGCTTTGCAAATGCTGTACCAATGAGCTGCACTCTCAGCCCATTTTTTACTTTTTGAGACATGGTCTTGCTAAATTACGTAGACTGCCTCTGGTCTCGAGCTTGTGATCCTCCTGCCTCTGCCTCCCGAGTCAGTGGGATTATAGGCATGCGCCACTGTGCCCGGCTGCCAATAAGTATCTTATGAACCAATTGTTATTTGAGTTTTTGAGAAATTTCAAAATGGTGCAATAAAGAAATAAACCCACTCATTCTTACATAGAGCTTTCTTTCCTTTTCAAAGGTACCTGAAAGATTACCCATGGCTCTTGGTATTTTTTTCTCCTTAAGTCAGAAAGCTAGATTGTCAAAGTGAGGTTAATGACACCACTGGTTTGTCTGGAGGCATTGGGACCTGTTGTTAATAGGAGCTTTAGCAACACTAGAGGGTTGCCGTATGACAATGTAGCCTGTAGGAAACATTTTTATTAGCAATAATTGAGCTATTTTAGCCCGGTTTAATTCAAGTGTGATTCCTTTGGTAAATTGTAGGAGTAAGGATGCACCCCTGGTCCTCAGCTGCCCTTATCATTTCCAAGCCTCTGGAAAGGAACCCAAGCCCAGGGTTCCATCCTCTGCTACTCATTTCTTCCCTTCAATTTGTCCCCTCCTCTTTACAGGCCACATTTGCTCCATAAAGGTGATCTTTAAAATGAAAGGATATCTGAGATGGCCATGTATGCACACACTCCATTTCCCACCCCACCCAACCCACCTCCCTGCACCATAAATGTTATCATCCAGTATCTTGAAGGCACTTGATTACCAACTAGGTGAACCCTGGTTGGCCCATAAGACTATGTGCCATCAATTATGCATAAGACTGTCTACTGTATGCCTAACCACTTTCCTTGTCTTTAGCTCCTACTTGAATTTATCCTAGGGAGAGTTGGCACTAGCAGAAAGTGACCAAACAGGTTATGGCAGTTTGCCAATAATCATATTGAGGATGAAGCTTTGCCACCTCCATCAGTCAGGGGTTCCATGGACTGTGGACATCTCAGAGCTTGGACCTCTCTATGTTAGAGTTTATTTCTCTTCCTCCATCTGGGCCATTGCTGGGCTCTGCTTATATCCCTTAACTCATATTCCATATCATAGAAAACTTTGCCTAGCATCCCAGGTTTGGTTCTGCCAAACATGGAGTAGGAAAGAGGAGAGGATGCAGAGGTATAAAACTTGTGCTCTTGGGTTCTGAGTAAAATAAACTCAGCATTTTTTTTGTTTGTTTTGCATAATAAGGTCATTGCAGTAATCCAAGTTTCCACCCCATGAAGCATTGACACTCCATGAGAGTAGACCAGCAAAAGGAAAAGAAAAGAAAAGAGAAAAGAAAAGAAAAGAAAAGAAAAGAAAAGAATGTTGGAAATAGGAGATGGTTAGTAGCTACAACATGCAGAGGTAAAAAGCTTACTCTATTTGGGCTGGGATTTAGCTCAGTGGGTAGAGCGCTGCACTGCAGTCTCTGAGGCCCCGAGTTCAATTCCCAGCACCCCCAAAATGGGAGAAGGGCCTGGCAATCCACTCCCGAGGCAATCCCGAAGCACTCAGCCATTGAAAACCCTATGAGGGTCGCTATGAGTCAGATACCGACTCGACGGCACCTAACAACAACAACAACAATTTGCCTAATAGAAGAGAATCATTTAAAAATTTACATGTGGTTATGCCTGATTTATCTTTAGCTAATCTAATTAAAAACTCAGTTCCAGAGCTTTCCTGCAGAGTGACTTAAGTGGTCAAATCTCCTCATGACAACCACAATACATTGAGTTTGCAAGTGGCATAATTAAAATAAGGTGCCAGTTAAGGGCCTTGGTATGCCTTAAAATAAAATCTGACTCCTCGTCAAAAAATGTACACAAAGGTATAGTATGACAGAAAGTAGGAAGGGAAATTTAGACCTCTGTTCTATTCTTGGCTGTGCTTCTAACTTACTCAGAACTGCATGCCAGACACTTAACTATTTAGGTTCTGTTCTATGGTCTCCTCTCTGAAAATGAGGTGTACTTCTCCTGCCTGCCTCTCGCAGTATTGCAAGGCTCAAAGTTGATAACAAATCTGGAAATACATAAGAATGAGAAGCACATTAAACAAATGCAGGACATTAAATTTGTAATTGTTAATGTTTGTTATTACTGGTAATGGGGGTAGTGACATTTGTAAAAATGTTGCTGGGGTATCAGCACAAGATGTGTAGAAATGAGCCAGCATTGGTAGCTACTGAATTCCAGGACAGTGTGAATCATCAGTACTGACAGAGCCAATAGCTGAAGTTACACAGAGATTTGGGCAGGTTAAGGCAGTGGAAGCCTGCAGCCATACCACTGTGGCATCCAATTCTGTAAGATCTTGGAAGCTAAGCAGGGTTGGACCTGGGTAGTACTTGGATGAGAGACCACCTGGGAACACCAGGTGCTGTAGGCTTGGGAGAAGGGCCCTGCAACCCACTCCCAAAAAGCAACCTGCCATTGAAAACCTTATAAATAGCAGAGAAGCACTAACAATACTGTTTTGCCTGTTGTACATAGGGTCGCTATGAGTCCAACTCCGACTTGATTGCATCTAACAAGGACAACAACAAGGCAGTGGAAAAAGTTGGTTTAGTCCCTATAGCTTTGTAATCTGGGCCAATCATGGTGAACTCAGGGAGAGATCAGCCACAGGGACTTTTGAGAGGGAGGAAAAGAAGGTAAAGAATGATGGGCAGTTCTCAGCCACTTGGAGAACAGGATCTAGGTTCCTTTAGAGAAGGAAGGGAAGAAACAGCAGGATGGTCCATTTTTAAGTGGAGACAAGCACCAGTTTATGACACCTTCTGTAACAAACCATGCTCTTTAGCTTTCTAAGACCATGGTCTCCTTTAAGAATCTTACGACCAGAGAACCCTCATCCAGCTGAAGTGGGTGTAATTGTGGGGCTTGCAGCTCATTTTTCTAGCTCACAGCTTTTACTGTAGCAATGTTTCTAGAAATGACTCCAGCATCACTTTACTGTCAAAGCTTTTATGCAAAAGCCTGGCACATTATTCCTCAATGTCAGTTTATCAAAAGCTTGCCCTCTTGTGACAGCAGAAAATTACCTGGCAGGTGTAAGGTATTCATGGACAGGTGTCAGGAGGTTATCGCTGATGATGGAGAGGTATCCTTTCCCATAAAGGAACAGCCTAAAACAAGAAGGAAAGTTACTAATGTAGCCCGTATGGAGTAAGTCTCAATTATATTAGACCTGATGTTTTGCTGTGCTTCCTCCAATGCATTTCACCCATGCATTAGCATTTCTAAGTGTCATTGTCCAGCATGGATTCACCCTCTCCTTCATATAGACCTGCAAGGCCAGCACTCCTGTACATGGTAAGGATGGGGTGTCTCAGGTGGGCACTGTTCACAGTATATAGCCATCCACTTTTTTTTCTCGGGTGCACAGGTAGACTCCATTTTCCAGCCTCCTTTGCAGTCATTTGCAGCTTTGTGTCTAAGTGCATCTACTGGAAGGTAAGTTGAAGTGCTGTGTGGTCTCTCTAGTCCTGGCCCATGTGTGATCCTCTTTTACCTTCTAGATAATAGGATGGTGCTACATCCCTCTCTAGGCAAGCTCAGAAGCCGCAAGTGAAACTCAGTCTCTGAAGGGACTCTGTAAAGCGGAAATACACACACACACACACACACACACACACACACACACACACACACGCTCCTCCCTACTAATCTGGAATCTTCCTGACCTTTTCAGTGAATGAGAAATAAATCCCCAAATATTGAGCCATACATTTTTGAGGGTTTTTATTGTTGTTGTTGTTGTTGTTACCACAATATATCTTTGCCAAACTAGCATTAAAAAAATTGTACCATGAAGTGGGATGCTGCCATATTCAAAAGACTAGAATCTCTTTGGCTGGAAGTAACAGTGCTGGGGTCACCTGTGTAGCAGGAGGAAAGGTGAAGATGCCTCTTACGTGATGGCAAAACATTCATCAAAATGAAAGCTTCAGTAATGTGGAAGGCAAACCCCATGCATGCTGAGTTAGTGGCTCTGAAGGAGATGTTGGAATAATCCAGAGTGATAATGTGTATTTATTGGCTACTTCTGGGCTTATCAAGGTATTATAAGATTACATGAAAGAGATGAATGTAAGCAAGTTTGGTTCACAAGCAGAGAGTAAAAAGAATAGGAAAAGTTCAGAGACAGGTCTTGGGGTATTGGAAAGACCTAATGCTTCTAAACCCTAAAGGTAAGAGATAAGACCAAGAAAGACTTTGAGCCTCAGAATCTCATTAGGGCGTCTTAGTAAAACAAAGAGGCTCAGACCTGAGGTAAGGGTCAAATTAAGAATGCTGCTGTCCCAAGCCTGCCTAGTGGCCCATACCTGTAATCTCAGCTACTCAGGAGGCAGAGCCCAGAGGATCTCAAGTTCAAGACCAGAGGTAGATTTCATAACTTAGTGAGACCTCGTCTCAAGATAAAAGAATAAAAAATAGGCTAGGGGTGTGGGCTGGGGGTGGTAGTGCATGGGCAAAGCATGCATGAGGCCCTGGGTTCAACCCCTTAATACTGAAAAAAAAAATGTTGCTGTCCCAAACCTGTTGATTTGGGGCTGCAAAACAGGCAAAGAAAGGGAGAGATTGGGAAGCAAATAAATCAGTCAAAGAATATGTTTGAGAAATAATATATAGGTATGTATGTAGTTTCTGGTACATGGAAACAACTGGAAGCAAACTAAAGAAAAGTATACCACATTTTGTTTTCTTTCTTTTCTTTCCTGTTTTCATTCCTTCCTTCCTGCCTGCTTGCCTTCCTTCCTTCCTTCCTTCCTTCCATCCTTCCTTTTCTTTTTCTTTTTTTCTTCCAGTATTGAGGTTTGAACCCAGGGTCTCTACTATGAGCTGCACCTCCAGCCCTCTTTTTATTTTCATTTTGAGACAGGGTCTCTCTAAGTTGTGCAGGATGCCTCTGGCCTTGAACTCCCGATCTTCCTGTCTCAGCCTCCTGAGTGTTAGGATCACAGGTATGTGCCACCACCCCTAACTAAGCACACCCCATTTTTAAAGCAATTGTCAGAGAAACAAGAATGTTGGCTTTTAAAGCCTACTATGGTAGAGCTTCCCCGAGGTCTCAAACTTGCAAGAATGGGCAAGTTCCATGAAAGTTCTACCTTGCCAAGAACTACATTCTCCCCATCACCCACTACAGGTGGTGGAGGAAGCAGTTCCCACCAGCTCCAGGGTAGGATCTCCCAAGACCTGCCTGCAAGGAATCCCACTGGTATGGGCCAGGGACTACTGAATGTTTCCTCTTCTTTCCTCTGTCACGTGGCAACTTTCATTGCAGTTTTCTAGTTCCATTGCATAGTGTAAAGTTTCATTCTCTTCTCGTGTGATACCCATGCAAAAGAAGCAAGGTGTCTATCTGCCTTAGAGCATTGGGACTGCTGTAACAAAACATCATTAATCACATTGTTTATATAAAACATAAATTTATTTCTCACAATTCTGTAGACTGGGGAGTAAAAGATCATGGGGCTGGCAGATGTGGTATCTGGTGAAGACCATAGATATAGCTCCTTCTCACTGTGTCCTCACATGGTAGGAGGGTGAGGTGGCTCTGTAGAGTTTATCTTAATGACAATAATGTCATTCATGAGGGCTTCAACCTCCAGACATAATCACCTACCAAAAACTCCACCTCCTAATCTGATCACATTGAGGATTAGTTTTTAACATATGGATTTTTAAGAGGACACAGACATGCAGTCTACAGTAGTATTTTTATTCCCAGTTTATCAGTGAGGAAACTACACCCAGAGAGGTTATGGCCACCTTGTAGTTTTGGCCACACCACACCCAAATATTTTTTCAGTTCAATTATGTTATTGTTGTTGTTAGGTGGTGTGGAGCCTGTGTCCAACTCATAGCAACCCTACGTGCAACAGGTGAAACAGTATTGCCAGTGCTTCTCTGCTATTCATAGGGTTGTCAATGGCAGATTGCTTTTTGGGGGAGTAGATTGCCAGGTCCTTCTCCCAAGCCTACAGCACCTGGTGTTTCCAGGCGGTCTCCCATCCAAGTACTAACCAGGCCTGACACTACTTAGCTTCTGAGATCTGATTGGATCAGATCCCACATTTGTACTGCGGCAGGTTAGTTCAATTATTGGTTGGTTGGTTGGTTGGTATGTGCTGTGGAGTTGTGTTTGACTCATAGTGACCCTCATAGGGTTTTCAATGGCTGATTGTTTCAGGATTGCTTCAGGAGTGGATTGCCATATCCTTCTCCCTGTTCAATTATAGGGGGCTCAAAAATGTCATTTTTACCTAGCAGCATTGATGCTCAGAACCAAAGGCTTCTCTGAATTCAGGCAATTACCCAGCCAGTCAAACTCTCAAAGATGATACCAAAACATCCAGGTGACTGGCTGGCTGAATTCTGGGCAAAATTCATTGTATTGATTTTCTGCCAGAAAGTCTTGGAATCGTAGTCCGAGATGCAGGTTGTACCGGGCACCCCCAAGCCAATGGCCAATTTGCACAAATCATTCTCCAAATCAATCAATTTAGTGGGAGGAAAACTGACTTAAATTAAATTTCACCTCCTACTCCTGCTTGCGCCAGGGGAAATTATTGCTTTCTTCCTTTCTTACCCTCCCTCAATGGCTGCTCCAAATTCATGAACTGGGACAAATCTAGTTTGAGGGAGAGGTGTGAAGGTGGTGAGATGTACTTCCTGTGCTTTTCCAGTCTTGTAAAAAGATATGTTGCTCCTGTCCTTGTATCTCTAAGACAGCCTTATAAAGAGATTCAAATAAATAATTCCTCATGGGGCTGATTTCATTCTCATAATTATCGTTGGACAAGAAACAGATTCTTTTAGCTGAATAACTTGTCCAAACAATAATTAAAGTTGACATCAAGCCCTTGACTAGAAACAGGGCCTGATTTAAAAGGTGGAAAATTCTTTGGAGAGATTTAATGGAAGGTTAAATTTACTGGGCTTATGATATTAAGTGGCAGTGAAACACTACATTGAGAAGTGTGTGTTGCAGTCACATACTGGTGCTACAAGACACATATGGGGCTACCGGACATGGATGTCCTTCACAGAGTCTGGGCCATACACTGTCATAAGCAGTAAGTCCAACGAAGGTGCATTCCCTAAATAATCCTTGAGAGGGCCTGTTAGATAATACTCCATTGTTACCTTGGAAGGACAGTCACGCCTTTGCCTTATTTCCAAGTTTCAGATATTTGTTCATAAGAGTTTTTAATCAGGTCTGTAGCTTTTCTTTCTAATATAAGAGATATAATTACTGACGATGAAATCCTCAGTTATGATATGTTGTTATTAGGTGCCGTCAAGTCGTGTCCTACTCATAGGGTTTTCCATGGCTGATTGTTTTAGGATTGCCTTGAGAGTGGATTGCCACATCCTTCTTCCATTTTTGCAGTGCTGGGAATCAAACCTGGGACCTCAGAGACTGCAGAGCAGTGCTCTACCAACTGAGCTAAATCCCAGCCCCTAGTTGTGATATGGATCATGCTAAGTGGTAATGCTTGCAGCCATAGCACTGTGGTGTCTGATGCTGTCAGATCTCTAAAGGTAAACAGGGTCGGGCCTGGTTAGTACTTGGATGGGAGACTGCCTGGGAACACCAGATACTATAGGCTTGGGAGAAGGACCTGGCAACCCACTCCCAAAAGTCAATCTGCCATTGAAAACCCTATGAATAGCAGAGAAGCACTGACAATGGTGTTTTACCTGTTGTAAGTAGGGTCACTATGAGTTGTACACCGACTTGATGGCACCTAACAACAATAACAAGAGGCAATGAACTAGTCTCTAAGCTTAGACTGACAAGGATTAGATGGACTGTTTTTCAGACTGTGAAATAAGTCTGCTCTTGTCCAGGGTTTCTGGGAATTTGTGCATGCTGCAGACAACCAGTCTCAGCCTGTCTGGGGATAGGGACATGGGGCCTTTGTTTGACAAAGCCAAGAGGGGCCTCTCTCATTGCCTTTGAGCCTTAAGCTGCCTGGAGTGGATCCCCAACCACCCCTGTGAGAAATATCCTGACTTCTAGTTCAGAAGATGCTCATGGTTCCCATGGCCTCCCCTGCCCAGAATCCCAGCGTCAGGCCAGCTCCAGGGGTGTGGTTGTCCCCAGCAGGCTGCCCTTGTGGGATGCAGCTCTCTCAGCCCTAACCTCCCAGCCTTCTTCAAAGCCATATAAAGCCTGCGATGATGATGGCCAATACTTAGACTTCTCACAGCCTTCTTTCCATCACAAGCCTCACTCCTTTCTTTTTCTCATTTCCATTTCCTTCAACACTCCTTCTTTACCTCTCCTTTCCTTCCAAACCTGCAAACCACATTTGTTTGTGTTCCTCTCTCACTTAGGTTAAAACACAAACCTCCCATGATCTCCATTTTTGCTGTTCCCACTGCCTATAACACCTTTCCCTCTAATCTTCACTGGGCTAATTCCTCCTCTATCTCAATTGTTGTTGCTGTTAGGTGCCATCAAGTCAGGTCCCACTCATAGTGACCCTGTGTATGACAGAACAAAATACTCCCTGACACTTTGCCATCCCCAGCCCTATGTCAGTGCTTCTCTGCTATTCACAGGGTTTCAATGGCTGACTGTTTCCAGAATATGCTGCCAGCTCCTCCTCCTATTCTTGTGGTGCTGGGGATGGAACCCACGGTCTCAGAATGCACAGAGCAAGCACGCTAGCAACTGAGCCAATCCCCAGACTCATTCTATCTCAGATTTCTCCTTGAACTTCATTTCTCAGAAAGAACCTCCCTTGGAACCCTAAATCTAAATTCAATTGCTTTTTTGTTCTGTTTCAGAGTGCCCTGTTCCCTGAATGATCGCAATTATGCCTATTTTTAATTAAATATGTATTTTTTTATGTGTATTTGTTTACTGTCTGCAGAGGCCACTTGGATGGGAACTTTGGGGCAGGACTGTGCCTGTATTTTCTTTTTTCCTTTGAGTACTGGGGGAGTTGAATCCAGGGTTCATGCATGCTAGGGAAATGCTTTACAACTGAGTTGCACCTCCAGCCCATTTTTTATTTTTTATTTTGAGACAAGGTCTTGCTAAATTGAATGCGCTACCTGTTGCAATCTCCTACTCCAGCCTCTGGAGTTGCTGGGATTACAGGCATGTATGACGGTGCCAGCATGGAAGATTTTTTGTTTTTTGTTTTTGTTTGGTTTGTTTTGTTTGGTTAGGGATCAAACTCAGGGCTTTGTGAATGCTAGACAAGTGCTCTACTACCAAGCTGCATTCCCTGCTCTGTTTTCAGATCCACTCGGTGCCCTGCACCAACCACTGTGCTCAACTCATAGTGGACGCTCAGTAAACACTGGACCAGGTAATGCAGCCTCTCCTTCCCTGTCACCATCTCTAAGCTTCAGTCTTTCTTCTAGAATACAACAGACTCTCTGGCAGTAAGGGACCTCTAACTTAGGAGTGAGGCTCCTGGTTAGGAACCTGTGTGTGATGTTTCAGGCGCACACACAGACCATAGCAAAGGCTTTACCTGGTGTCCTCGGGGGACAGCTGCCCTCCCTCAACTGACTTTGGCACAGCCAGGGTGTTGCAGTCTCTGAGGGAGGTGCAGACAAGGGAGGCCCCCTGACCTTGTGCTCTTCACATTTGCATTCCCAGCTCCAGGCTCAGGTCCTCTTTAGGAGCTTCTTCTGCAGGGGCTCCTTAGCAAGAGGAGGGGAAACCCAGCTCACTTTCCCCACTCTGGCACAGTGCCCAGGACTCCCCACTCCTAGCCCTTCCCTCATGCCCTCCCCATGAGTCAGGGGAGGCCTTTTGTTTGGGGCTCCCTCTGCAGGGAGATGACCCCACCTCTGCACTGGTTTGCCTGACTCATGGGAGAAAATAGGGCAGTAGGAGTTGGGCTTTTCTCTGGCTTTAGCCTCTGGTTCATCCCACTGCAGAAAGTGATCCAAGGCTCAACTCTTTCACTGTTGGCCTGTTCCTGTAACTAGTCACTCTAACACCCAACAGCTCAGTTTCCTCTATCCCAGCTCAGTGAGCTCCTGACACGCCTGATGGCTGTCTTTGTCTTGACCCTGGAGGAGATCTCAGGAGGATCCAATGCTGTCTGTCACCACGGCTGCTGCCACTCTGGGTGTTCATGAGTCCTTGAGTCCCTAAGGCACTGTATTAGTCAGACTTTTTTTGTGTGTGTGACTGGGACACATACCTGAGAAAAACAATTTAAGATTTATCTTGCTTTGTGTTTCAGAGGTTTCCACCCATCATGGTGGGGAGGGTGTGGTACAGGAGAGCAGCTCACATCATGGTGGCCAGGAAGCACAGAGACAGAGAGAGGCGAGACAGAGACAGAGACAGAAACACAGACAGACACAGACACAGACACAGAGAAAGAATGCCTGTGTTAGCTGGATTTCTCTTTTTTATCCTTTTATTCCATCTGGCCACAGACTTTGGGATGGTGCCATGCACATTCAGGGAGGGTGTTCTCTGCTTAGTTAATTCTTTCTGAAGATTCCATCACAGACACACCTAGAGGTGTGCTTCATTAATCTCCTAGGTGCTTGTCCATCCAATCAAGGTGACAATCAAGATTAGCTCTCACAGGTGTTTTCTGCCACAGGGCCTTTGCCAGAGTGCACCTCCTACCTCATCCCCACCTGTCTTCTCAGACCCCTCTCATCTTCTAGGTTTCAGCTCACATGTCACCAGGCAGGAAGGCCTTCTTGACTGTGGGTAGGCTTTTCTCATATACCCTTATAGCACCATCTTCCTTTCCTTCATAGCACCTGTCTTAGCTTGTGATTACAGATTACCTGTGATGATCCACTTTATTTTTCTTTTATTAAATCTCTGTGGCCACCAAGAAAGATGCTCTGTACAGTCTTAGATTTCTAGTGCCTGGCACAATCCCTATCTTCTGGTAGCACTACCAATTCCCAGTAAGTATTTGTTGAATGAATGAGCCAGTATTATTGTTCTACTTTATCTCAAAGCACAGTTTCAAGCAGTATGTTACTCATGGGGGTGTTTGAAACAAAACCACTTAACACAAAAGATGAAGATGATATGTCCATAGTACAGACTACTCTGAAGAGCCGAATACTCGGGGTTCAGAACAGAATGCACAGTCTATCATTCAAGTGTCAGTGATTCCCAGGAGAGAGCACATGGGAGCCACAGCAAGGCCAGCAAATACAAGGGATATGTAGGCAGAACATGGCTGGGAGGTAGTTCCCGCTCTTCTTCCCCTCTTAGTGACCTTGGGTAGTTAACCTCACCTGCCATGTTACTGTCTTTCTAATTAGATTCCCCCAAAGGACTGTTCCAAAGAATAAGCAAAATCTGTTTAACGTATTTCTAAAGCCATTGTCAGAAGCAGCTGAGAATGAGATTAAGTTGACCTTTGGATCTGCAGATCCATAAGAAGAAAGGTTAAGTGTCATGTTTTTAGTGGAAAGACAGCAGATGAAGGAAGAGGTAAAAATTTGCTCATGGTGAATGTGGTGGTACACACCTGTAATTTCAGCACTTGGAAGGTAGAGGCAGGAGGATCACAAGGTCAAGGCTAATCTGGGCTACATAGCAAGACCCTGCTCATAAAAACAAAACATAATGAACAAAACAAATTCGCTTACACCAAGGAGTTCTTGGGACAATCTCACATAAAGTGGTTCCTTTGAGTCTTGGGTCAAACTGCTTGTTTGGAGTCCTCATCAAGCCAGCTCCAGATACCTGCAAATACTACCTGGGGCTCAGTTTATTGTCTTTTCTCTTCTTAGTGACTGTGGGTTTTTTGCCAAGTTTTTCTTCTGCGAATGAGCCCTAAGAGGTGGCTACCGCTTGCTAGTACCTCGCCTCTGATGTTCAATGTGGCCATCCTTTGCAGCAGAAGAGACAGATGAGGTCCAAGTTCCCACTCAGGCCCTGAGGGAGCTGGTGACTGATGTGCATAGACTGACAGGTCAGGATCAGCTCAACTTGAGAGGGGGTAGTGGGGAGATGAGAGAGAGAGAGAGAGAGAGAGAGAGAGAGAGAGAGAGAGAGAGAGAGAGGAACAGAGGGAGAGAGGGAGAAAACAGGGAGGGAGGAAGAGACGGAGAAGGGGAAGAGAGGGGGAGAGAGGGAGGGAGAGAGAGAGAGGGAGGGAGAGAGAATGTGTATTTGCCTTTGGGTTACATGTTGTTTGTTTTTTTAAAAAGAATCTGGGAATGTCACCAAGAATTCTATTTAATTTTTTTTTTTCCTAAAAGGGCACCTTAAACCTAGTTCTCACAGCACAGAAAAATGATACTAAAGGTAGCATTTGTTTCCCCTCCTCACCCCGGATTTTGTCGCCTGATGAGCAGAAGGGCCACCCTCGTGTCTGCCTCCATGTCTGTGGGGTGTCTGGGGAGGGCGTCTTGCCCATCTTGCTTTGCTCCTCTGAGTGTAAGGAGCACCACCTTTACTCTTCTCTCATGCCCTGGAATCACCAACTTCTCGAGGCAATGCAGATGCGTTGCTTTGGCAAATGAAAAGAGAGTGGGTGGGAGGGTCAGGACCCTGACCCAAGGAGATGTAGCCGAAAGTGCTGGGGCCGCAGAGGAAACTGGGGCTGTTGGGATCCTCTGGCTGAAAGCTCTCAGAATCAAATGACACCTGGCCATGCGACAGCCAGGGCCAGGGCACTGAAGCCAAATCTCCACAGCAAGGGATCAGAGTGGAGGCAAAACATGCTGGGGAGGGTCAGAAAACCAGCCATCAAGGCCCAAAAGGGAAGGAATGACAGGGATCAGGTGGGGTCAAGGTCATGGCTGGAAAGGCTCTGGAGGGAGAGACAAGAGCCTGAGGTGGGGGCTCCTCGTGGGGAGACCCTCAGGCCAGGCCAGGGAGAGAAGCTGGTGCCTGGGCAGTGCCACCACTGCTCTGTCAACATTTGGCACAGAGCGCTAGTCCAGAGCCAAGTCTTTTCAAGTCCAGCTTCTTCTGGTGATTACTTTGAGGCCGCAGGGCAGGGCGCCAGTTGTGCTCAGAGGGTGGAGTAGGCTGTTCTGAGGCTGAGACCTCAGGAGGACCAGGAGCCCCTGAGGGTTAGATCAAGGGGGCTAGCCTGTCACCCTTGAGTGTGCCAGCCCAGCAGTATCCACCTAAAGTTTGTCCCTCTCCGACTCAGTACTGTGTCTGGGGGACACAAATCTGAGAGCAACTTCCTTGAGGCTGTGGGGTGACCCTTACACTCCTTCGAGCTGGCAGGACGAGGCAAATAAAAGATCTGGTCTTCCTGAATTGGAAGAACTAACTGTGTTAGAATTAACATAATGCCAGACAGATGTACAGCTGTCCTTTGGCTATCCATGGGGAACTGGCTTTAAGATCCCCATGGATGTCAAAACCTGTGGGTGAGCAAGTCATTTACATAAAATGTTGTAAGATTTGCATATAACTTATACCTGTCCTCCCATACACTCTCCCACTTGCCTTTTGGAGACAGAGTCCAGACTAGTTGGCCTGAAATTCACTGGGTAGCCCAGGCTGGCCTCAAAATGGTGATCCTTCTGCTTCAGCCTCCTAAGTGTTGGGATTAGAGGCATGTGCCACCACACTTGGCAAAATAAACTTTACCTTTTGTTGCTGTTGTGCTGGGGATCAAACACTGGCTCTTGTGCATGCTAGGCGAGCTCTCTGCTGCTGAGGTACATCCCCAGCCCTTCTCCTATGCACTTTAAATAATTTAACTTAAACTGTGTGTGGTGGTTTACGTCTGTAATCCCAGCGACTCAGAAGGCGGAGACAGGAGGATCACTTGAAGGCCAAAGGCAGCCTGTATAATTTAGCAAGACCCCATCACAATTTAAAAAATTCAAAAAGGGCTGGAGATGCAGCTCAGTGGTAGAGTGCTTGGAAAGTATGCATGAGGCCTTGGGTTGAGCTTCCAGCTACCACAAAAAGAAACAAACAAAAAGAATTCACACAATGCAATAGTAAAAACAAAACAAAACAACCCCCCTCACACAAACACACACATATAAACACTGATTACAAAACGGACAAAGGGATTGAATATATATTTCTACAAAAAAAGACATAAAATGGCCAAAAGGTGCACAAAAAGGTGGTCAACATTACTAATTATCAGGGGAAATACAAATTAAATCCACTATGATATCACCTGCAGTCCTACCACCGTGGCTTCTGATCCCATCAGATCTCAGAAGCTAAGCACGGTCAGACCTGGTTAGTACTTTGAATGGGAGACTGCCTGCCAGGTGCTGTAGGCTTGGGAGAAGGACCCAGCAACCTACTCCCAAAAAACAATCAGGCATTGAAAACTCTATGAATAGCAGAGAAGCACTGATAATAATGTTTAGTTTGTTGTATGTAGGTTTGCTATGAGTCGGACACTGACTGGACGGCACCTAACAACAACAACATGACAATATCACCTCATGCTCGGTAGAATGGCTATTACCAAAAAGACAAGAGAGAGCCGGGCGCTGTGGCGCACACCTGTAATCCCAGCGGCTGGGGAGGTGGAGGCAGGAGGATCGCAAGTTTAAGACCAGAGGCAGTCTGTGTAATTTAGTGAGACCCTGTCTCAAAAAGAAAAAAAAGTGGGCTGGGGGTGCAGCTCAGTGGTCCAGCACTTGCAAAGCATGCAAGTGCGAGGCCCTGGGTTCAACCCCCAGTACCGCGCGCAAAAAAAAAAAAAAAAAAAAAAAAAAGACAAGAGATAAGTAAGTATTGGCAAGGGTGTGGGAGCCTGCACATGTAAATTAGTATGGCCATGGAAAACAGTATGGCAGTTTCTCCAAAAATTAAGACTAATACTACTATATGATCTGGGAATTTCATTTCTGGGTATGTAGCCAAATGAGTTGAAATCAGTGTCTTCGAGAGATATTTGCACTCCCATATTCATTGCAGCATTATTCACATATAGCTAAGACATGGAAACAACCCAAGTGTCTCTTGGTGGATTGACTAATGGATAAAGAAAATGTGCATATATGTATGTACCTTTAGTGGTTTTGTTTGTTTGTTTGTTTTGCAGCACTGGGGGTTGAACCTAGAGCTTCTCACATGGTAGGCAAATGCTAGGCCCTTAATCCTTTTTTAATTTTTGTTTTGTTTTGTTTTGTTTTTGAGACAGGGTCTCACTAATTTGTGTAGGCTGCTTCTTGCCTCAAACCTGTGATCCTCCTGCCTCAACCCCCTGAGTAGCTGGGATTACAGGTATGCGCCACAGTGCCCAGCTGTAGATACCTTTGACATACACACGCATGCACATAAACATATGGATGCAGAGGAATATATTCTTGAATCTATCCCGCACCCTTTCAACTGTTTTAGAGGATTACAAAATCAGATGCAGATTAGAATTGCTTATAGGTTGGATTGCAGTGATAACAAGAACTGAGCTCTCTCCAGTGATTCCAATCTGCACTCATTTCTAATCCATATCTGATTGTGTAGTCCTCTTAAACTGATAAAAGGATTTGTGTAACCCTCTACACAAATGGTAGTTGGTACTTGAAAGGGTGTAGGTTAGATTTAAGAATATACAATATTTACAGTAAAAAAGAAAGCCTGCCATTTGTAACAACATGGATGGACCTTGAGAGCATTATTCTAAGTGCAGTAAATCGGACAGAAAGACAGATACTGCATGATCTCACTTAAATACAGAGCCTAAAAAAGTTGAACTCAGAAACATAGATAGACCTAGATTGGTGGTGCTGTGGGGAGGGAGAAATGGGGAGATGTGGATCAAAGGGTACAAACTATCAGTTACAAGATGAAAAAGTTCTAGGGATCTAATGTGCAGCATGGCAAATACAGGCAAAAATTCTATATTGTATACTTGAAATTTGTTAACAGTGTATCTTCAGTGTTTTCAATACACGCGCGCACACACACACACACACACACACAACCATGGATACACAGATAATTATCAAGTGATAGATTAATTAGCTGGTTTGTGGTAATCATTTCACAATGTATACATATATCAAAACATCATATTGTACACAGTAAATATGTTTTCTTTTTGTTGTTAATTATACCTCACTAAACCTGGAGGGGAAGAAAGATCCTTATAAATCCTAGTTAAATGAGAGTAAATTGACTTGTGAGGGGTTTTTTAGTTAGCTATGTAAATTTAGTTTGCTCTAGATATATTTAGAGAAGGAATGTTGATACTTCAGCATGAAGACTTTTACTAAAAAGGCCTTAATATTTTTAAAGATTAATATTAATTTCCGGCACCTTCTCCTCACCACCAAACTAGAAAGGACCATCTCAACCATCCATGCCCTGGATTTCAGGAACACAAAGCACTACATTCGACAAGCGTTTCATTGACAAACAATTTCATGTGATTGCAGGTCTGTAAACTGCATGAATGTGAGTGGGGTGTGTGCCCAGGCATGTGCATACACACATGTGTGTAACAGCAATACATAGGTACCTCTGTTTCAAAGACTTAGTGATTTTCATGTTCTAGTTTACCTTTACTGTCTTAATTTCTTTGCAGTAAGTACTGCTTTCATAATCATAAACAACCAACAAAGCTGTTTTTATTTTGAAAAAATAGCAACTTCTTGGCCAACACAATTATCCTTTTATTTATTTATTTTTTTCATCTCTGAGGACTGTGTTTATGGCTAGACAAAGTCTAAAGGAGCAGAGTGACAACAGAAGTACCTGGGATCCATAGGTACAGTCCGCTTCCTATGCCCATTCTATCATGGGGGTTTCCCTCCATTTCTCTGACTTTGTTACCTCCCATCACATTTCATAAAACATTAGGGACATTTTATAATTTTTAACAGCACACATCTACTTGGACTTGGGATGTCACAGTGGAAGACAACTAACCTGAAGCCATTGAGCCTGTTCCTCAAATAAAGGAATGGAGAGACTATTGTTTGACTCATTACAATTTCACACCCACTAGATGTGACAACACCTGCAGCCATAACCCTGTGGTGCCCTATTCTGTCAGATCTCAGAAGCTAGGCAGGATGGGGCCTGGTTAGTACTTTGATGGGAGAGCATGTGGGAACACCAGATACTGCAGGCTTGGGAGACGGACCTGGCAACCCACTCCCCAAAATCAATCCACCGTTGAAAACCCTATGAATAGCAGAGAAGCACCAACAATAGTGTTTCACCTGTTGTATGTAAACAGGGTTGTACTTGGTTAGTGTTTGGATGGGAGATTGCCTGGGAATACTGGGTGCTGTAGGTTTGGGAGAATAACCCAACAGCCCACTCCTGAAACAATCAGCCATTGAAAACCCTGAGTAGTAGAAAAACACTGACAATAGTGCCTGGCATGGCACACTGTCGGGAGTGTTTCGTTCTGTTGTACATAGGGTTGCTACGAGTCCAACTTGACTCGTAGGGACCTAACAACAACAAAAATAAAACGGAGCACTTGACTCATGCATGTTGTTACAGTAATAGTATTAGGTAAATAAAATGCAAAACTTAAGTGATGGGGTTAATAACATCTGGTCACTTTCAAATGTCTTATCCCTTGGCTTTCTTGGAATGTTTACCCTTGTGCCTAATCTTCCCAATGTGTACTTTAGGCTCACAGGCCAGCTATATCTAAGTGGTTTAGTGTAGTTTCTTACAGAGCTTTCTTTGGAGACTGCTCTCACTGGGTCAAATTCAAGGATCACCAGTGACTCCTGAAAAAAATTCAATTTATCAAAAATCATTATTCTGAACCAGGTGAGCAGTGGTGCGCAAATGTAGTCCCAGCGACTTGGAAGGCTGAGGCAGGAGAATTACAAATTCCAGGCCAGAGGAAGCTGTGTAACTTAGAGAGACCCTGCCTCAAAATAAAAAAAATTAAAAATGGACCTGGAGTGCAGCCCAGTGATAGAGCGCTTGCAAAGTATGTGAGAAGTCTGGGGTTCAATTCCATGTACCACCCCCCCAAAACATCTGTTTTACCCACAGAGTAATGGTTGTGTTACAATAAAATTCTGATGTTAATCACCTGGAATTAATGTCAGGCTGCACAAGTTAAAGGCTCAGTCCTCCACCTGACTTCCCTCATTTCAGAGGCCAGTAATACTTTAGGGGGAGCTCAGGCCATCTATACCTCAAACTAATTATAAATTTGGGAGTTCCTATAATCCCCTCAGTTTTGAGTACTTACTCAAATAACTCGTGGAATTAGGATATCACTATGCTTATGGTTACAGTTTTATTATAAAGGATAAAATCAAGAACAACCAAAGGAAGAGACAGAGCAAAGTTATGAGGGAATGCAGAGCTTCTGCCCTTCCCTCTCTGGAATCATGGTGTGTTGCCCTCCTGGCTATAGGTGTGTTTCTCCAACTAGGAAGCTCCAGTGAGCTTCAGTGTCTAGAAGTTTTACTGAAATTTCATGATGTATACATGATTGATTAAATAATTGCCTACATCACTGAACCCAATCTCCATCCTCCCTCCCCTCCATAGAGGTCCAGCTGGCCTCAGGTTTCTCTTTTTTCTTTCTTATGTCCTTCCTTCCTTCCTTCCTTCCTTCCTTCCTTTTTTCCTTCCTTCCTTCCTTCCTTCCTTCCTTCCTTCCTTCCTTCCTTCCCTCTTTCCTTCTTTCCTTCCTTCTATCCTTTCCTTCTTGTGACCAGGCACTATCCCTGTCTCAGGATTCACCCTAAGCCACATCATTAGTAAGGCAGGATAGAAAGAAAAATTAGGGGACAGGAGAAGGGAAAGAAACCTCTCCCTCGGGAATCTGGGTACATCTCCTGCTGGCTGAGAGTCAACAACTTTAACACAACTGATAAGATCAGTAAAGATTGCCTAGGAAGGGACAATGCTTTTTTCCCTAAGGGGTCTCAAATAAGAGTGTTAAAAATAACCAATAGGTTATGTTTACTTGGAGCATGAATTTTTGTGACATTTGAGTTTCATCTTATAAGCCTTCTCTCATCCCCAAGCCTAAACACTGCACTGCATAAAACTACCATACAATTTCATATGCAAAAGAAAATTCCTTAAGATAAAAAAAGGTAAACCAGCTCACATATCTTTTACTTAATTTTTAAACTTAATTTTAAACTTTGATTAATCTTTAAGCCTGATTTTAAATTACATTCTTGGAGAAATGTAACTTCATAAGCATATATATATATATATATATATATATATATATATAGAGAGAGAGAGAGAGAGAGAGAGAGAGAGACACTGAGATATCGTGGATGTGTACTATTATTCTTTTTAGCATCTCCCTTCTTTCCAAATGCACATGCTTAAATCTTATTCCTATTTAATAAGCTCATTGACTTTGTTTCACTCTGACTCATCTTGAAATTCTTTTCTGTGGCAGAGCCAAAGACCTGGCTTTACCTGAGTGGAGATCTTTGGAGGGGGAAGTCCTCAGGTTATAGGCAGAGCTGGGATGCATCTTCCACTGCCACTGACAATTATCATGACAATTATACTTCTATCAGTCAGGAAATCCCAAAGTTGAATGAAGTTCTGTGCCAGAAACCAGGGATAATGAACAGATAACATTTTTTATGCCACAATGATCCTAAACAATTCCAGTGAAACAATGCCATATTTGTCCCATTCAAATTGGGAGAAATTAGAACATTTCAGTTATGGAAGGAACAGGGAGAGAGTCCCTCTCTGACATCATGGTGGGAGGAAAGTTGTCAGAAATCTCCATAATGGAAGCAATCTGGAAATGTACACTAAGACTCTTAAAATGTGTATACCCTTCCCCAATATCCCTATGATTTGGAATCTGTAATAAGAGAGCATTCAGAAAGACAGGGAGATTTCTCTACAAGGATATTTATTGTTGTTAGATGCTGTTGAGTCCAACTCTATGTACAACAGAACAAAACACTCCCCAACTCTGTGCCAGGTACATGATCTTATTTATATGTAAGCCCATAGTTGTAGACACTGTATCAGTCCCTCTAGTTGAGGGTCTTCCTTTTTTCCATTGACCTGCCACTCTCCCAAACATGATGTCCTTCTCCAGGGATTGGTCCCTCCTGACTACGTGTCCAAAATACATAAGACACAGTCTAGCCATTCTACCTTCCAAGGAGGACTCTGGTTACACTTCTTCCAGAATATACTCTGGTTGCACTAGAAGAAGTACAGTCACAATATTATTTACACTTAACTAGTGATGAACCCTGCCTGCAGCTGTAGCACTGTGGCATCTGATCCCATCAGATCTCAGAAGCTAAGCAGGGCTGGGTCTGGTTAGTACTTGGATGGGAGACCTCCTGGGAACACCAGATACTGGTAGGCTTGGGAGAAGGACCCGGCAACCTGCTCCCAAAAATCAATCTGCCATTGAAAACCCTATGAATAGCAGAGAAGCACTGACAAAGTGTTTTGCCTGTTGTATTTAGGATCACTATGAGTTGGATACCAACTCAATGGCACCTAACAACAACAGTGATGAACCCTAAATAGAACATAACCAATGCCATTGGATCTCCCATATCTTTTCTAAGGATGTATAGGTTATTTCTTTTTGTTACAATGGCTTTATATTTTGTCTTTTATTTTGTTCCATAATTGAGTAAAGTTTCAGTTAAAAATATCAAGCAGTGACTTTCATTTTAAGTACTGAAGATTTTTGTGAATTATTGTCAATTTAATAAATTATAATACAAGTTTTTATGTGCTTACAAGATCTTAGTAAATATACATTTTGAAATGAAAACAACAAAACATTTTAAGAAAGGTTTATTATATAAAAAATGAAAACACAGAAGTCCAATGATAAGGGATAGTATGAATAAATAATGGCAAATTCACAAAACAAAATAATATGTATCTATTAAAAGTATTTCCATAGAATCATTAATGATGGAGAAAAATTAAACTTGCCACTAAATGAAAAGAATAAGGTTTTAAAATCTATGTTACACTATAATATTAATATTAGCTAATTTGGAAAGATAAAATTGTAGGTGATTATTATTTCTCAATCTTTTCTGTGGTCTCTATAATGATTTTATTATTTCATGATAGAAAAACAACATTGTAAGGAAAATTCTCTTAAAATCATTCAGGGGTTAATTGAATACAACTATGAATTGTAATCACAAATTATTCCTGTTCATTCATTAAAGTACATCTGGCAAGACCTTTACTTGGCACCAGTTCCTTGCATATTAATTTAAGAGTGCACTTTATAACTGAGAGCAATAAAGTTTCCTGTCTTTCCAAATTCCATGGAAGTTTTCACAAGCTATCCCTCTCCATAATTTGTTCAGAATTATGGGATTATTACTTGTGATCATCTCTATCAGGCTCAGAGGAATATGTGATAGCTGATATTCAGCATAATGTGCCTTCTGTACTGATCCCATCCACCTGCTAACTCTGGCAAGGTGGTAAAAGGTGATTGGATGAGGAGACCTCATCTTTCATTGCCTGCCCATGATCCCTGGGAAGCCCACATCCAGGAATCACTTTCAGGGAACCTGCAGTCTCCCTGCCCTAAAAGGCAAATGCTTTTTATTAAATGGTACCCACTCATGTCCTGTAGTCCAAATCAGACTTGTGTTTGTGAGAGCAGCTGTGTTCTCAGGACCTCACACCTCTGAGAAGAGGTAAGCCACATCTCCCCTATATGACTGAGATCCCCCTAAAAGAACTGGCTCTCTATTAAAATAGGAAACTTCCTAAAGCTTCCCAACAGCATAGGCATTTCCTAAGAGAAGACAGTGGCCTCTGAACCAGCTTGGCACTCCCCAAAGCAGTGGGGTATCAAGAGTTAACAGTAGGATTGGGTTTTCCCAGGTAAAGGCAGCAAAGGGTACAGAATCTATTGGAAAATCTATAGGCTGGGTAGGGTGGGAGGGAGTAGTATAGGGAGGGAGTTGTGTGGGCAGTTAAAGGTTATATTAGTCAACTGTGTCCACTGTAGCAAAAAACAAACCAAAACAAACTCATGGAGGAAAAGGTTTTATTGGAACTCACAGTTAGAGGATCAGTCCCTAATGGCAGCAGGACAGGTGTGGCCACAGCAGCAGTGGGAACTGTGATAGAAGACCTCATGTCATGGCAGAGCAGGAAGCAAAGAATGACCAGAGCTATGGGTTTGGGTAAAAACCCTCGAAAGGCCCATCACCAGTGACAAACTTCCATGGAACTAGATCCCACTTCCCAGTTTCCACAGCCTCCCCAAACAGTGCTACCAGCTAGGGGCCAAACATTCAAACCCATAACCTTTGGGAGACATTCAGATCTAAACCATAACAGATATCAGTGTTGGGTACCAAAACACGGTTAAGCTGTGTATGGTGGCAGAATTCTACTTTGGTGGCTGAAGCGGGGGAAACAGGAATTTGAGTCTAACTTGGGGTATATAGTGAGACCCTGTCTCAAAAAAAAACAACCAATCAAACAAATAACAAAACAAAACAAACAAAAATTACAGTTAGATGGAAGCAATACAATCTGGTATTCCATAGCACAGTGGAATGGCTATAGTTCACAATAACCCATTTTATATTTTACAAATACTTAAGATGAGCTTGAAGTTTCCAAACACAAGGTAATGCTAAGGAGATAGCAACATTAATTGCCAAGATTTGATCAGTATATATTGTACACAAGTATTGAAATATCATATTCTATCCTA
This sequence comes from Pedetes capensis, assembly GCA_007922755.1. NCBI lineage: Eukaryota > Metazoa > Chordata > Mammalia > Rodentia > Pedetidae > Pedetes > Pedetes capensis. Next base: position 105,756 of record VMDO01003303.1, read on the forward strand.
TAAATATGTACAACTATGATATGTTAACCAAAAGATTTTTTTAAGTGTTTAAGGAGATGGAAATGCCAATTACCCTGGTTTGATCATTACAGATTATATACAAGTATCAAATTATCATGCTTAACCTCATAAATATGTAGGATTAAAATAATAATAATTAGCTTTAAAAATCAGTACTGAAATGAGCTATTTATTATCACATGTGCCAAAAATTCTAAACAGTGCCTGTGATAAAATTATTCTCTCCCCAAAACTCTTTTGTTAGACTACTTTCTAAACAATTGCCATAATTACTTTTGAGGTTTAGTAATGTATACGTAAGCTTCATATTAATACCTTTTTATCACTTGTCCTTCATAAATGTGGTTTTCTATCCAGAAGTTGATCTAAAACACTCCTGGTTATAGTGAGGGCCCTGCTACACATGGGATTTCAGCCTCACATTCATTCAAGTCAGTTCACAACAGTTCCAGATCATGTGAGCTCGCTGTCAGGGCTGTCATTGACTCCAGGCTGGTGTTCTACATATTCCTACCTTAACCAGCAGATTCAATGTAACAATGACAGCAAAGTGATTTTAAGAAGGATAAACCAAACTGGAGTTATTTCAGTTGTCATTTATGTAACCACAAAGAGTTATATTTGTCTTTAAAATTTCTTTTTCTATGCTGGGCATTGAACCAGGGTTTTATGCATGCTAGGCAAGTGTTCTACTATCGAGTTACATCCCCAGCCCTTGGTTTTTTGGGACAGAATCTTACTAGGTAGGCAAGGCTATCCTTAAAGTCATTCTTACAGCCCAAGCTGGCCTTGAACTTTCAATCCTCCTGCCTCAGCCTCCAGGGTGGTGAGATAATAGGCATGCATCATCACAACCAGCTATGTTTAAATTTTAAAGCAGTTAAATAGTATAAAAATTTCAAGGTGTAATATTTTTCTTCTATAAATATAAATTTTACATCACACATGAAGTATTTTTACTAAATACGAATAATGCCTTCAAATTGGAAATGCAGACTTTTTAAGATCATTTTCTTAAACTAAAGAATAAATCAAGAAAATAATGATTATTACTGGTTAGTACATGATTATTACTGGAAATAAAAGTTGTTGCTTGAAAAAGACTTAGAAATTATGTTTGCAGTGTCAAATATACAAGACATAGCACATCCCCAAGTCATGGATTCATGTCCTCTTGTTATTTTCTATTAGACTGGAAGCCACTGCCACTTTCTAAGCCCTGAAAATCAAAGACAAGACAGGTGGTGATTCTTTACACTTTCAAAAGTTGGAAATGCTGACCAAATGTTCTGTGCCACATCATCCTGGGTAGGTTGATTTCATTGATGTATTGATATATCTGGAAAAGGAGAGACCTGAGTGTAAGGCTTAGTTACTACTTTTATGGACTTAGACGACTCATGTATCCTCTCTAAACCTCAGTGTTTTCGTCTGTAAAATGGGAACTTAATAATGCTTAACATGGCACTCTTTGACAATAATAAAACAACACTGCTACTAAGTAATGTGAAGAAAAAGGAGGAGGAACACACACAAAATTTTAAAATAACCACTCTCAATAAAATTAGTCTTAAATTGCTTCCACTTGATATTCTCTGTTTTGTAATCTTGAGGATATGCCATATTCTAACAGCCTCAGTTTATTTTAATTGTCATTAACGATCATGCTTTATGGATAATAAACCTTGGCTACACAAATTACAACAGAGATCTCCCAAACACTTATGTTTCCCTTGTATACATTATATTCCTTTTCCCTAGTCAGTGACACAAAATTACAGAATTTGAATTTTTCTGTCATGTGAGACAGATAGTTTAAGAGAAGCCAAAAGGCTTAAAAAAAAAAAAAAAAGCCTGCAAAACAAGGAAAAGGACTTACCAAGTGTTAGGTTTCAGGCCTGTAGGTTCCAAATATTTATTTCTCTGTCTTTTTCAAATAACAGTAGAAACCAGCTAAGGCCAGCAAAAGTGAAAAGTTTTTACAAAGATCCCTGGAATAAAAGTGATTCCAGAAGTTGTGTGGGACAATTTTAATCTTCCCTCTTTGTTTGGGTTCAGCTTGCTGTGGGGGTTTGGGAGTGGGGCTTTCAACACAAAATTAATTAATTAATTAATTAATTAAAATAAACAAAAAGCATATTCTCCTGGCTAGGCTCTCCAAAACAGTTACAGACTTTCGGGAAAACCCCAATTCCCAGGATTAGGCTGGCCCACGGGTCCACAATGTGCCAATGAGAGAGACAAGTAATGATGAAAAGCAGAGACAGGAAGTTTAATGGATGTGTGCACTGGGAAGAGGAATAGGTGACTCCAAGTCCATCGTCTTGTAACTTACATAAGTTTCTGGTTTAAATACAGGGAAAGTTCGGCGTGGAGCAGGAGGTATGCATAATTAAGCAGCCCTGCTCAGAGGGCAATCCAAGTTCTGATTTTGTAGGATGATTTTGGGAGGCTGTGATGGCTCTCAGCTCTCATCACTAGAGGGGTTATATGCAGTCTCTTGTCCAAAAGATGTTCAGTGATTAAACCTTCCAGATCTAAAGCAGCTGCAGATTTAGGACAAAGGCTGGTGATCTTTAGATGAGGAGTCCGTATGTTTTAGTAAAGGTGGTTTATAAGTGCCTCTTACAATCCTAAAAATATAATTTACAAATCCTAATACCTCTTGCTTCCTAGTACCAGCTGGTAGAAAATTAGGGTGTATTTTAATAATACTAAAACATTATCGGCCTGTAGCCATACCACTGTGGCATCCAATCCCGTCAGATCTTGGAAGGATCTGGCCTGGTTAGTATTTGGATGGGAGACCATCTGGGAACACCAGGTGCTGTAGGCTTGGAAGAAGGACCTGGCAACCCACTCACAAAAAACAATCAGTCATAGAAAACCCTATGAATAGCAGAGAAGCACTAACAATACTGTTTCACCTGTTGTACATAGGGTCACCGTAAATCGAACACTGACTCGACGGCATGTAACAACAACAACAACAAATTATTGAATCCCAAAGCAAACTCTTACTCTCCCTAGGAATCGCCCAGTGCTTTGTGGCTAAGATCCACCAGTGTATTGGACCAATATACAGGAGCCAGAACCCTCTTATATCAGAGTACATGGTCCATCAGCCTGAAAAGCAACTGTGCTACAACTTGAGCCTGACTCAAGGACATCAACATTTTCTAATATTTTCTAAAATTTCCATAAGCAGAGCCTTTTCTTAGCAGTTTAATATTATTTCCAATGTCCCCACAACTTGACCTTTCCAAAACTGTAACAAGCTACATCTCTTAGTAACCAGAGTCACTTCTTTTTCCAGGATCCCTGGCACCAGCCACTCACAAAGGCCCTCCATGCCACTAATCCACCTATTTTCTGGGCCCCACATCTCACAGCTTCACTAGGGCCTGGCATCAGTTATCCAAACTCCTCTGCTCAAGCAGAGCACACTAGTGCCTGCCTGTATTCCCGTATACTCAGGACGATCACGAGGTCGAAGCCAGAGGCCAGTACAACCCTGTCTCAATATAAAGAATAAAAAAAGAGGGAGGCTGGGAGTATAACTCAGTGGCAAGCACCTCTGTAGAATACATGAAGCCCTAGGTTCAAGGACCCAGTGCAGCCAAACAAAACAAACAAACAAACAAACAGAAACTTGGGGATGCATACTGCTGGGGCAGTGGCTCGGTAGTGGAGCACTTGCCTAGCAAAGGTAAGGGCCTGAGTTTAACCCTTCAGTACTGAAAAAAAAAAAAAAAAAAAAACCTCTGCTCACAGGTTTTTACACACTCATGAGTAGTGTGCCTGGGACAGTCCTGGGTTCAGTATTTTGTTTTAGAGAGTTATTAACAATGTCTACTTTTTTCTCAAAAGCATCTCAGTTTGAACAGCAAATTACTTGTGCTAGAGCAAGAGTTAATGCCTTTAATTTTCATAAGAGACTGTAACTATCACCAAATATCCCCTAGAAAGGTTTTTTTAAAAGTAAGGTATAAGAGACAGACTTCTCCATCATAAAATTTCTAAGCTGTAAAGACAAGTAAAGATTGAAGGAAGAGCCTTAAGACTTGGTGGACTCTGCAGCTCCAAAGCATTAACAGGATGCATATTTCTGATCCAGGCTTTGTTAGCAGAGAACTTCCTAGAAGTGATAGGAAGAGGGGCATGGCAGCCTCTTTTGTGGCTCTGCCTTCCCAGTATGGCTCCTGACACACACTGCCTTTGGTTTGAAAGATTTGTGCGGATCAGCTCTCCAGCCAAGCAAGCCCGTCAGCCTTTCTAGATCTGTCTTCTGGTTTTGACTCGTGTCCAGGGCACTGAGATGCTGCCAGCCCTGCGATAGGAAGGTGTCCTCATCCTCCCAAGCATTTCCAAGATGAACTGCATGTTGGCTCTGCAGAGTCTGAGTTCTTTCCAAGGGCAGAACGGATCTGCCTAGACCGCAGCCATCCCTCTTTGTCCTTGCTGAGATGTATTTCCTACATCAGAGTTCCATGATGTCCCTTGAGAGGCTCTGTGATGAAGACCCCTGAGATAAATGTATTGTAGAAACATCCCATCTGAGAGACTGATAATGTATAATAATCACTTTTAGAAAGTCCCAAGAAGGGGTTGTGGATGTGGCTTGATGGTAGAATGCTTACCTAACATGTAGGACCTTCTGGGTTAGATCTCTAGCACTACAGAAGAAAAGAAAAGGAAAAAAAAAGTTCCAAGAAGAACTGTAATAAAGTAGCATGATTAAATGCTGAGCCCAGGGTTCCCCATATTGTCTGACCACAGCCCTACACCTTGTACTTTTTCTGTAATGCCAAATATCCCCAAATATCACACTTGGAGAAATCCTGTCCTAATTTCTCTCTGTTTTGTTGAGATTGGTTAAACCAGAATCCCTCTCTAGCTGCTAAAGTGGTTTCCAGCTTCTGATGAAACCAGGGGTCTTCCCATCACTTATTCTAAGCCAGCTTTTATTGGGCAAAGCCACTGGCCTGACTCTGGACACCATCTCTCCCTGGCATCTATCCATGTCATAGTAGCTTCTTCACAGCCAGATTTCCAATATCTTCCTTTTTTGCCTGAAATTCAGATTGATGGTGGGGTAAGACTTAAAACAGAAAAACCACTCCTCTAGAGGAGAGCAGAGAATCAGGGCATGGTGACGAGAGAGCAACCAGGTGTGAATGCAGAGGGTCACTTAGAGGGTAAAGGTGGCCTGGGACAGTAGGAAAAAAGAAAGATGACACATAGGCCTAATGGAACCAAGGGAAAACATGAGTATACCCTCTAGACTTGCTTTTACATACTTGACTTTTAAAAATCACTAATTTTAGAGGTCAAGTAGCTGAGCAATATATTATTAGTCTCCCGCTAAGCTTGCTGCAGGTAACACCTCTGATATGTGGGTCATGATGATAATGGTTGCCTAGGTTACTTTTCAGGCACTTGAGTCTCCTTTTGTTGAAACAAGAGACTCTTCACTTGGACCTGTGAAGGTGGCCAAAGGGTGACTTTGACATTAAGAGTCCAAAAAAGGCTGCCCTCAGATCACTGCTAATGCCACCATCTTACGAACATGCATCCTATGATAGCAATGAAGATTGATTATGCCTGTGCAGACCACTGATTACTTCACCTCTAATCACCTTTCCTCATGCCTTACTTTACCCTGCTTCCTTATCCTGCTTGTTGTCGTTAGGTGCCTTCAGGTCTGGTCCGACTCACAGTGACTTTATGTACCACAGACAAAATGCTACAGGGCTCTGTGCCATGCCCGACACAATTGTCAGTGCTTCTCTGTGATTCATAGGATTTGCAATGGCTGATTGTTTCTGGAATGGGCTGCCAGTTCTTCTCCCAAGCCTAAAGCACCCAGTATTCCCAGGTGGTCTCCCATCCAAGGACTAACCAGGCCTGCCACCTCCTTAGCTTCTGGGATTTCACGAGATCAGATACCAGGTGGTACAGCTGCAGGCTCTTTATGCCATACAAATCCCTAAACCCTATCCTCAGGGACGTAGGTTTGAGACTTGTTTTCTTATATCCACATGCTTGGCAGACTCTTGAATAAACTTTCTCTGTTGCAAAACTTGTCATTTCTTTTTTCTTTTTTTTTTTTTTCCTGTACTGGGGATTGAACCCAGGACCTCACACCTGCATGCTTTGCAAGTACTGGACCACTGAGCTGCACCCCCCGCCCACTTTTTTAACTTTTTGAGACAGGGTCTTGCTAAGTTACACAGACTGCCTCTGGTCTCAAACTTGAGATCCTCCTGCCTCTGCCTCCCAAGCCGCTGGGATTACAGGTGTGTGCCACCTCGCCCAGCAAAGCTTGTCATTTCAGTGATTGGCATATTAAGCAGTAGACAAAAGGAGCCTGGTTCATGACCATGATTGCTTGTGTTTGGTTTGGCTTGCTTGTTTTTGCCTTTATTACTCACTCCTAGATATGCAGCTTTGGCAATGGGCAGTGGGTGAGACTTCCATTTCAGAAACAGACTTTGGTCCAAGGCCTCTAGTCACCTGAAGGAGAGGAGAGAAAATGGACCTGAGAATCAAGATGATCACAGCTATGCGAACCTAGGAGCTGAGCAGGGCTCCAACACAGAAATACGATGAGAATAAGTTCAGTGACAAACCCTGCTGCAAAGTAGCCTTGAGGTTGGCCTTCTCAATCAGGGAGCCAGTCCTGTAGGTTGTTGTTGTTGTTGTTGTTAGGTGCCATTGAGTCGAGTCCAACTCATAGGGACCCTATGTACAGCAGATCGAAACACTTGCTGATTCTGTGCCAGGCAAATGATCTTATTTATGTTTAAGCCCATTGTTGCAGACACTGTCAATCCATCTGGTGGAGGGTTTTCCTCTTTTGCGTTGACCTGCCACTCTTCCAAACATGATGTCCTTCTCCAGGGATTGTTCTCTCCTGACTACATGTCCAAAATATGTAAGATGCAATCTGGCCATTCTTGCTTCCAAGGAGCACTCTGGTTGCACTTCTTCTAGGACAGATCTGTTGGTTCTTTTGGCAGTCCATGGTATATTCAATAGACATCTCCAGCACCACAATTCAAAAGCATCAATTCTTTTTCTGTCTCTCTTGTTCAATGTCCAGCTTTCACAACCATATGATGCGACTGAAAATACCATGGCATGAGTCAGACGCACCTTCATCTTCAATGTGACATCTTTGCTTTTCAATACTCTATAAAGAGATCTTTTGCCACAGCTTTTCCTAGAGCAATGCGTCTTTTGATTGTCCTGTAGGTAGGGCTCCCTAAATCCTGCTAGATGAGAAAAGGACTGGCCCAGGGTCTGAGGCCAGGCTGGGCCTAATATCGAGTCAATGGAATCATCTGTGAAAATTAAGGGTGATGATAGAGACTACAGTGTTAAAGCCCACAGCTCTTTCTAGAAAAGTTCCAAAAAACCTTATTTCCCCTCTGAGAGACATCTTCTCAGTTTATCCCCTATACTACAAGGGGGTTGTTCTTCTTTGCATATGGGGGTATCAGTTACCTGTTGCCACAACAATGCTTTTTAACAGTTGCAGATCCTCAGTGGCATGACACACTAAGCATTTACTGCTCATGCTTCTGGGGTCAGCTGGGGTCAGCCAGGCAGGGCTCACATGTGGGTGTGGAGCTGGCTGTCTGCTGGTAAAGACTGGTCTTGGTAAGACCACTGGGGTCATGAGATCTGCTCCTGTGCTGGGTTCCTTGAAAGCTAGGCTTGGAATTGTCACAGTGTCACTTCTGCAACATTCTATTGGCTGAAGCAAGTCACACGATTGAGCCAAGCTCCAAATGGTTGGGAAATAGACGCTACCTGTTTAGTGAGAGAAACTGAAAAGTTTCTGAAAAATGATAGAAACCGAAAATGTTGCAGTAAGTGTAGTTATGAGAAGAGGTGAAGAATCAGGGCCATTGATGAATCACATTATTATGGGGTAATATCCCCAAACCCCTTGCTAATTCTGATCCCCATTTTAAAAAATTAACCAAGCCTTTGTTTTATAATTAGAGGTATGGTGTGATTACTAGAGTAACTTTATTATCTGCATAAGGGGGTATCAGTTACCTGCCTCTGGTTTCGAACTTGCTCTTAAGAATGCAGAGGTAGGTTTAACCAGGGTGACTATGAACTAAATGATTTAGGAGAAACATTCTGCAAAATGTGGAGTTCTTGTGTGTCCTTCAGAGAACCAGAGGGGAAGAATGCTTCTCCAGCACATACCTAAATAAAAGTCATCTACAATCTGAGAGATGCAAGTATGTGTGTACCTCGGTCCAGTGTCATGATTCTGTGAGGTTGGTGGAGCCCTGAGAGAGATTTCCATTTCTTCCTAAGGCTGTGAGAGGCCCAGACACTTCCCAGGTTCACCCTGCAGAAAGGTAGTGCCCTCCTTGCCTTTCATCCTCCTCCCTTCCCAGCTGCCTTTGCCGGGCTGCGCTACAGGGCCCTGCAGCATCTTTGGCCACCCCATCCCAAAGACAGTATGTAACATCCAAGAATCCAGCCAAGTCATTTCCAGAAAGCAATGGCTCCCTTTTCTCTGCCAGTTGGAGAGCAGGACAGAGCCACAGCTGGCTTTCCAGTGCTATCTTCACATAAGGGCTTATGGAGTTGAACAAATGCATGGTAGGAGACCTTGCTTGTCTTCAAAAGGCTTCTACTTGCTTGTCTGCCAGCTTCTTGAGCAATTGTTAGGGCTACTTTGGTGCATTTCCAAGAGATGTGAGTAACACTGCCAAAGCCAGAAGCAAACAAGAAAGCGAAAAGCAATAGTGCAACAGTTGCTGGTAATAAGGAATATAGGGAAATGCCATCAAGCTTCCTGCTCCAGCTGCAGAAGCTATCAGACATCACCACTCATACCCCAGGGGAGGAAACCCAAGAATAAGAAAATGTGGGAAGCGCTGAGCAGCAAAATAAAAATGTCACCACACTCTATGGATGGCCTATAAAGGGAACAGGGTGCGGAAGTCAGGATAAGAGAATCTGACTTGAGTGATCACTGGGGAAGGCTGGCAATAGGGACAGCCTGCTATTATCACCCACAGATGTTCCTCCCAGGACTGCTGTGAGGCACAAAGACATGTCCAGGGCCCTTCCTGACAAACAGATTTAGCCCTAGAGCACTGATCTTCTAAGCTTCTTCTCTATTTGTATGGTAACTTACTATATAGGAAAATAAACCTGTTCCTTGAAGAAGGTCTGGACTTTCCTACTGCACAGTCATATGTATTTTCATTTAAATCTATTCAATTTTTAATGCTTGCAGCCCATGGCACAGATTCTCATTTTAGCCATTCTAGAGAGAATCAAAATGTAAGTTGCCATTGGGAATTTTAAAATAAAATTCTCTGTCAAAATATGGGATTTGGGACACACAGGTGAAAACAACACTCATAGCCAGAGAGAAGACAAATCCATCAGGACAGTGTTAGTCACAATGGGAGCCGAGGCTCCCCAAGATGACTCAGAGCTGGAATCTAGGCATCCAGGCAAGCTGAGAGAGGCTGATTGTAGAGGATCTCTGGCCCATGAATTTCCTGTGTGATGGAAATGTTCAGTACCCACACTGCCCAGTATGGCAGTCTCTGGGCCCCATGGCTGTTGAGCACTTGAAATGTGGCTAGTAGGACTGAGGAACTGAGTTGTTAACTTCATAAAGATTTCAATTACTTTAAAATTGAATAGACATGTGTTGGTAGTGACTACTGTATTGAACTGTGCAGGTCTAGAGTGACGCTTTGTCTACTGAATTGCGTTTTGTTCTGTCAGGTTCGCCAGTGTTTCTTGTGTCAACTGAAGCTGTTTGGAGTGTTTGGCTGTGTTCCTTCCCCTGTGGCAGAGGCTCAGGAATTCAGGATTGTCACTTTGTGGGCCACCAGCCTGAGGAGGCAAAGCTTAGCATGGGAAAATTTGAGACTGAGCATGTGGGTGCATCAAGGCTAAGGTAGTTAGTTTCAGAGATGTAGAGGGAAAAGAGAAGCTGAAAAGAGATTTCTAGATTTTTAGAGTCTGCCCTCATCGGAATGTGTCCTTTACAGACAGAAAAATGAGTTGGCCTTTTGCAGAAAGAGGAGGGAGGCATTCAGAAATGTGTCAACCTCACAGCCAGAGAAAAGAGAGAAATGAAGAGCAAGTGGCAATTAGAGACGCTAGGCAAGGGCTTCAGGAACCCAAATAGGATGGGTCAGAAAAGCTGTTCTCTCCCATGACTTTCTACTCTGACAGAAGTGACCCCCTAGCTTCAAGATGATTCTTGTGCAAATATGCTTGGTGTGGTTTTGATTAAGTATCAAAACAAAACAGTGGAACTTGGGGAAAAACTTGGCCACTGCCTGTGGTGAATTCTAGGGTTCCTGGGCCTGTCTATCCAAGAGCTCCATGTGAATACCCTATTGGATTCAGGGCTGTGGAGACAATTCTTATCATTCAACAAATAGTTGGTGAAGGGGACACGTGGAGTGGGAACCAAAGAAGGAAGGTGGCACGTGGCAGTAAAACAGGCACTGTCTGTTGAGTCTCCAGGTTGTGATGGGTCCAGTGACATCCAAAGGAGTCTAATCAGTGTCCTGTTTGAGCATACATGTGTGTGACAGCTGCTGGCTCAGAGGCAGTGGAGGGCATGAAACTGGTGATAGCTGTGGGGAGAGGGATTGAAGGAGGCACAGGTGCAGAAACAGAGTCTCTTGGATCCTTATTGGTTCCCCCAGAAAAACACTGCTTCAAGATGGCTCCAGGAAGCACCCTAAAGCCACATGCTGTCTTCTCAACCTAGTCAGAAAATTCCTTAAGCTGTTTTGTCTCTTATTTAAACAGATCAATATCTTGTTTTCAAGCAACTCTCTGACTTTAGTAGATGACAGAGCTACCCTTTCAAGTCAGTGGGAGAGGAGTTGGTTACTGTGGCTGTCCATTTGGGAAGAGGAAAAGTATGCTGGATTCCTACCTTCTCTCAACTGCAATGTTAGGGGAATAATCTACACAAGGCCATCCCTAATTCTAACAGCAACTGTTAATTTGAGTGGTTCCCAAAGCTACTCTTGGTTTCAATAATTCACTTGAAGGACTCACATAACTCCTCAAAAGCTGTTAAACTCATGATTATGGTATATTATAGATGAAAACATTAAAATCCGCCAAGGGAAGATACTCACTGGGTGGAATCTGAGGAAGTAGCAAAGGCGGAGCCCCCCTTGCGCTCTCCCTGGAAAGTCAGGATGCACTACAATGTTGGCACGTGGGTATGACAATATGGGCAGAGTATTGCCAACCAAGGAAGCTTGCCTGAGCCTTGAGTTCAGAGTTTTCTACTGAGACTCCATTACATAATTATGACTAATTAGTTGATTGATTGTCCATGTGTTTGATTTTAGTCTCCAGGTCACCAATACCAATGATACCTACATTGCATGGTTCATCCTTCCAGTGTGGCCAGTCCCTGCTCTAAGATATGGCACACTCCTATCATAAATCATACTGTTAGATGATCTGGTGTGACCCAACACTTCCAGGCAAACTATTTCTTTTAGGAATAATATTTCTAAGGGCTTAAGGAGTAAGTCCCAGAAGTCAAGGTCAAATGCCAGATCTCTTTGGGGCAAGGTTAAATTTTTTACTATATGCTCACACATAGTGCTATTTTCAAGGTGGCTTGAAGATCTAAATATGAAACAAATTAAAGCACCAGAATAATATATGAGTGAAAGTTTTACCATCTTAGGGTACAGAAGTTCTATCTCAACATATCACTAAGTCTAAAACATAAAGAAAAATATGGAATACATAAAAGTGAGAAACTTCTGAACCAAAAAGATACCATAAACAAAATGGAAACATAATTAAAATTAGAGAATACATTCACATGATATTCAAGCCAACAAAATGATATAACAAGACAATGCATTAGAAAGTTGGATATAACTCACAAGTAAAAGAAAATTAACAGAAGCAGTAAATATACACTGTTGATGAGCATGTAAATTAGTATAAACTTTTGGGAGATGGTTTAAAGTCATTAAAAGGTAAAATTTAAAATAGCATTATATTTGTTGGAATATATACAAATTGTGTGCAAGTTCAGGAATACGTAAAGGTGTATCATTGCTTGCAATAAAAGAACCTAGGAAATACTCTAAATCTACAACCTATATAAACAAATGCTATTAGATATGCTGTTAGAAATCTCAAACAATGAGGTTGACTCTTATAAATTGATGTGAAAAGGAGTCCATAAGGCTTTCACTGAGTGGTAAATTGTAAAAGAATACTTATATACTGTTATTGTATATAAAAAGTATACAACTATACATAATCTGAACATGTATGTCAATGGATGTACGTACATGCATCATACATGTGCATAGGAAAAACAAAGACATTTAAGGTGTTACTTTAAAATAGAAGTGAAAGAAATAATTTTCTTGATTTATTTCATATCCTATGATTTCATTCCCCTACATGTTTGTCAGTTTGGCACACTGTGGGGGCTTGTGTGTTACAATGAGGTTAAAAGCTATGCCACCAGTATCTCAGATACCAGCACAATGCAAAGGCATGTGACTATGTGGATCATAACAAATTATGGATAGCACTTCAAAAAATGGGAATACCAGAGCACCTAATTGTACTCCTGAGGAATCTGTACGTGAACCAGGAGGCAGTTGCTCAAATAGAACACAGACACTCTGCCTGGTTTAAAGTTGAGAAAGGTGTATGTCAGGGCTGTATACTTTCACCATATCTCTTTAATTTATATGCTGAGCAAATAATCCGAGAAGCTGGACTTTATGAGGAAGAATGCAGCATCAGGATTGGAGGAAAACTCATTAACAATCTGCGTTATGCAGATGAAACAACTCTGCTTGCTGAATATGAAGAGGATTTAAAACATTTACTGATGAGGATCAAAGATCATAGCCTTCAGTATGGATTGCAACTGAACATCAGCAAAACAAGAATCCTTACAACTGGGTCAGTATACAACTTCACAATAAATGGAGAAAAGATTGAGGTTGTCCATGATTTTGCTTTACTTGGATCTGTAATCAACACCCATGGAAGTAGCAGTCAAAAAATCAAAAGACACATTGCTTTGGGAAAAGCTGTGACAAAAGATCTCTTTAGAGTATTGAAAAGTAAAGATATCACATTGAAGATGAAGGTACACCTGATACATGCCATGGTATTTTCAGTTGCATCATGTGGTTGTGAAAGCTGGACATTGAATAAGGGAGACAGGAAAAGAATTGATGCTTTTGAATTAGGTGCTGGAGACGACTATTGAATATACCATGGACTGCCAAAAGAACCAACAGATCTGTCTGGAAGAAGTGCAATCAGAATGCTCCTTGGAAGCAAGGATGGCTAGATTTCATCTTACATATTTCAAACATGTAGTCAGGAGAGACCAATCCCTGGAGAAAGATATCATATTTGGGAGAGTGGCAGGTCAATGAAAAAAAGGAAAACCCTCCAGCAGATGGATTGACACAGTGTCTGCAACAATGGGCTTAAAAATAAATAAGATCATGTGCCTGGCACAGAATCGGGAAGTGTTTTGATCTGCTGTATATAGGGTCGCTTTGAGTCAGACTCAACTAGATGGCACCTAACAACAACAACAACAACAACAACAACAACATGATTTCATTTTAATTTTTTTGGCAAGAATATGTGCATATGTAAATTTTGTAATTAAATACACAACCCCACCCACCCACACATGTATATACAAAGTTTTTTATACTATGTGAAGTTGGCCACACCGGAGCTGTTTCCCAGAATCCCCTTTTCTGTGTGATTCTGGGTTTCAGCTGCTTGAAAAAGAAGTTTGCAGGAGACATGGAAAACAAGAAAAATCAGTGCCCTTGTCTGAAAGCCATCATGGTGAGATGCAATAACAAAGACAAATAGGTACTGGTGGGTTCTATCTTGTCCTAATTCTCCTCTACTATGCATCCAGCTCTTTTTCTCAATCTTGTCCTTGCTAGCCAACAGCAACCTTCCTTCCAACGCTGGGTTGCAGTCTAGTAGACATGGTAGCTATGAGAGGCAGCAGCCTTCCATCGACTCCCTCCTCCCTTTGCAGCCTCTCTCTGGCAGCTGGTGGCCCCACTGGTCCCCTACTTCCCCTGCAAGCTCCAATTTCTCTTCCCACACCAGTGCTTCAGGAGGCTGTTGGAAGCCTTTTCTCTGATTTTTAAAATTCCTCTTTCTGGACCCCTACTTTACAAGTTCCTCCTATATTTGGATAGCTTTAATTTCAACATAAATCTCTTATTTCATAATATGCACAGTGATTCTACTCCCTGACTGGATCCTGACTGATAGACATATCCACAAAGTGCGTGCGTGTGTGTGTGTGTGTGTGTGTGTGTGTGTGTGTGATGTATAATATGAAGAAATTTTTCTGATGGGAAAGTTGAGTTTTGGATTCCCCTTAGAGGATCTCATATCATCAGCCCATTGCCCCAGGACTAAGATGTTCCCCTGTCGCACCCTGGTCCACTTGGGAACAAAATTCTCCCTCATCTCAGTGCTCTCAGCCGGAAATGCAAGGAAAAAAAGCTAAACCCTAAGGGAAAGCAAAATACTCTTTGATCAAAACAAGAAAAGGCTAGGATTCCACCAGCTCTGACTTGATTTGAGGAATTCTTGAATTCTGTCATATGTCTAGGACCCTTAAATGCCTTCCCTAGAAATGTCTCCCTTACACCAAAACCTGCCTGAATCTCAGTGGGCATGGGAATAAAAGTGAAGAAGAAGGAGAAGCAAATATATCAACTCTGCCTCCCATGCAGCACTTCAAGCCTGCCAATAATTGGGTTCAGGTCCAGGTGCAGTATGTTAAAACTTAGAGGATTCAGGTTTGGTTCTGATTCAGTTCTAAAAATTTAATCATATGTGTAGATAGATGAATAAATTTTTTTCAACTTTTTTTTTCAATTTTTAAATAGCTAATGATAAAAAAGCAAACAAAAAGCAACAAAAATAATAAACATTAAAAGCTGATCTCAAACTCCGTTTTTTACTGGGTTCAGGTTTGTGTTCAGGTTCAAGTGTGGGTTCAGAAAAAATTTTTAAAATGCTTGAACCAGAATGAGTTCAGTATTCAGGTTTGGGTTCAGTTTGAAGCTCTGCTATCTACATATAGGATTTAAACCTGAATCCTAACCAAACAAAATTTTAACATATTGAGCCTGTACCCAAACTTGAACCCATTTTTTGGTGGCTTGAAGCCCTGCTCCCATATATTGGAATACAGTCTCACTCCTCACAACATTCTGTGAGGTAGATATTATTATCCCTGTTTCAAGAAGAGAAAATCAAAGCTCAGAGGTGCTAAGCAAACCTCCCAAAGCCACACAGCTGAGCAGTAGTAAAGCTAGGAGTCTACACAGTTCAGTTGGATTATTAAACCTGTACTTTACATATAACATGCTCTTTGGGATAGATCCACTCCAGTCACCTCCTGAATTATTCATCCACTGCTGCAGATACAAACAACCTTAAGTCAGGCACCATAGCACACACCTATAATCCCAGTGACTTGGGAGGCTAAGGCAGGAGAATCATCATTTTGAGGCCAGAATTAAACAGTGCAACTTAACAAGACCTTGTCACAAGACAAAAAATTAAAGAGGGGTTGGGGTGTGGCTCAGTAGCAGAGTGCTTGCCTAGCAAGTGTGAGACCCTGAGTTCAATTCCCAGTACAGAAAAAACAGACAAATAGGTAACTCAAAAGTCAGCAACAAACACAGGCTGTGTGGGTTCGCTATACCTTGGCTGTGGGTTGCCTGGGTTCTGTTGAGCCTCAGTGGCCTCAGTCTTGAGGTCTGTCAAGGCCTATAAGGTGTCTGCATTCTGGGACTGAGGCTGGAGGAGCATGACTACTGGGCCATGTTCTTCTTGTGGTGGATGGCCAGTGTTCAGGAGGACAAGTTGTTGTTATATTGCTTAAAGCCTAAGCTCAGAACTGGCACACCATCACTTCTACCATATCCCACTGGCCCAGCCAAGTGGCCCCTAGTCAAGGAGGGGTGGGGAAGTATCCTCCTTCCACAACATTCCCTCCTAACACCCTGACTCCAAATTTCACATTCTCTTCTGAGACACATACTTGCATCCAAGGAATGAGGTCTTCCCTTCTAACAGAACCCTGCTCAGCCAGTAACAGCTTGGTCCTTAGATAACCAAATACTGGTATAACAAAATGACCATTGTATCTACTCATTATTACTTATTCAGTAAATAAATCACCTCAAAACTTAATGTCTTAAAATAATTCTTTATTTTGTTTGTGAATCTGTAATTTGGATGGAGTTCGGTGGGATAGCTTATATCTGCCCCACATGGCATCAGCTGGAGTGGGTAGAAGGTTGGGTGTCTCCACAGGAAAGGGCTGTGATCTTCTGAAAATTCACTTCTCTCATGAATATGACAGTTGACATTGAGTGTTGGCTGGGACCTCACCTATCAATTACAATGCTTACATGTGCCTTCTCCATAGGACTTCTTGGGCTTCCTCACAGCCTGGTGGTGGGATTTCAAGAATAAGAATCTGGAAAGAACAAAACATAAGTGAGTGGAATTTTTATGATGTACCTTTAGAAGTTACAGAGCTTCATTTCTGCTGTACTGTACTGGCTGGGTAGTCACAAAAGTTCCCTCAGTTTCAATGAGAGGGAACATGGACATCCATGGCCTAATGACATGAGAATTAATGTCACATTGTAAAAGTATGTGTGGGATAGGAGATATAGTGATGGCCATCTTTGCAGAATGTCTGCTGCAGTCATTAATAGCAACATAAGCCATTTGATGGGAGAAGGTATTATTTTTCCTCTGGAATCAATGGAGAAAATTATATTTGAATGATAAATCATTAATTATAGTCAATCTTTCAACTCCCCTCATGGGAACTAAAAAATCTTCACATTTGCTATAGGAGTACCCATACTCATACTATGATTGCAATCACCTGTGGCCCATAGATCACAATGAACTGGTCGATTCTAGACCTGGGTAAACCTTGAGGCACATCAGGGCAGAACAACATGGCCCTGGCCCATGGACCCAGGGGTTTAGGCTGGGGTTAGAAGTCAGGGAGGGTGAGCAAGTTAGGCTTTTCTCATTGAGAAGCTTTGGAAAATTCTATGCTTTAGAGTTAGTGTGGAGGAGGACTGCTGTTTGTGAAGCTTAGGTACCAGGCACTCTGATACACGTTTTCTATTTAACCTTTGTTTAACCTTTCCTGGAGGATCTGATTCCAGGTAGACATTATTGTTCCCATTCATGGACAAGGGGGACTAGGACAGAGGGGTTCAGTAACCTTCTCAAGATCCTGCATATGATAAGTGGGAGAGATAGGATCTGATCACAAAAAAGGTATAACTGGGAAAAGTCTTTAATACTTTATGATTTTGAAAAAGCCACTGTCACAACCCAGAGGAGAAAAACATGTCAATCTTACATGTAAGCAGATGGTGGGGATGGAAGTTGATGACAGCAAGAGGAGAACTTGTCACCTGCAAACGGCTGTTGGAGAATTCTGCTCCAATCTAGTGGTTTGTCAAGTGATTAGTGACCTAGGACGGCTGGTCACCACCAAACTAGGTGTTGCAGCTGCACCACATCAACCTGTCCACAAACCCTTCAGTGATTCTGTTCCTGTTTGGAGGTGAAAACAGGGAAAGCCTAAGAAAACACATCACATCAAAGCTGAGCCAAAATCCAGTTCCCCATCTCTAATCCCAAAATCTTTCGGAAGATGAGAGGGAGGTCTTAAGGACTCCTCATGCCCAGGTGACACTACAGAGTAATTAAATTGGAATCCCTGGGGAGAGACCCAGGAACCAATAATTTTTAAATTTCTCCAGGTGACTTTAATTGCAGCCATTGTTCTGGTTATAATTAATACTTGTGGAAGCCCAGAAGAGCCTGTGTCTAGAAGACAATGCAAAGAATTCTCCGAAAACTTCACTATTCCTTACTTTGCATAGTCCTTCAGATTTTCATCCTTCACTGGGTTTTTTAACTCCCAATAAACAGGAAGAGCTCCCTCCACATGCCTTACCATGCTTCATTTTGTTTTCATAGTTCTGAGAGAGCCCCAGATGTGATCACTTATTTGCCTACTTGTTTATTAACAGTCATCTCCATCAGAGTGTAAGGTTTATGGGCCAGTGCTCCCATGTTGCCCAGCTTCAGGGGGGGCACCATTGATACATAATCCAAAGTGAATTGCTCCCCCTGGAGTTGTGTGATGTAGTTCTTCATAGGAGTAGAAATTTTGTACACTATTGTTTCCCAAGTACCTAGAATAGTACCTAAAACACAGGAGATGTTCAGTACACATTATTTGAATGAATGAACATAAAAATTAATAAGGATTATCTAGTCTCCCTCTGGGAGAAGGACCCAGCAACCCACCCTCAAAAATCAGTATGCCATTGAAAACCCTATGAACAGCAGAGAAGCACTGACAATAGTGTTTCCCCTGTTGTGCGTAGGGTCGCTATGAGTCCGATACCAACTTGACAGTACCTAACAACAAGTCTCCCTTCAGCTTAGGACCCTGGCCCCAATAGTTATAAACATCTTTATTTTACTTTTTAAATTAGCAAATGTATAATGAGTTTCATTATAGGATTTTCATACAAATGTATCATCTACTTTGTTCTTGTTCACTTCTTCATTAACATCCATTTTGCTTCTGCCCCTTTCACTATTCCCTCTGCCTCCAGTTATATTCCCTTATACTTTCCAATATTATATATACATGTGTATATATGCCTACAGCTGTAACACTGTGGTGTCCAGTCCCATCAGATCTCAGAAGCTAAGCAGGGTCGAGCCTGGTTAGTACTTGAATGGGAGACCACCTGGGAACACCAGGTGCTGTAGGCTTAGAAGAAGGGCCCAGTAACACACTCCCAAAAGACAATCAGCCATTGAAAACCCTATGAATAGCAGAGAAGCACTAACAATACTTTTTCACCTGTTGTACATAGGGTCACTATGAATTGAACACTGACTTGACAGCACCTAATAACAACAACACTACTCAGTATTACATATGCATGTGAATACATATGTATGTATATTAAATAAATATAGCTTCCACATATGAGAGAGAACATGTGGTATTTGTCTCTTTGAGTTGGGGCTTGCTTCACTTAAAATAATGATCTCCAGTTCCATCTATTTTCCCACAAATGACATTTCATTCTCCTTTTCAGCTGTATAATTCCATTGTGTATAGATACCGCATTTTAAAAATCCATTCATCTATTGCTGGGTATGTAGGCTGATTCCATAACTTGGCTATTGTGAATAATGCTGAAATGAACATGGAAGTTCAGGTGTCTCAGTGGTATGAAACTCACATTCCTTTGGGCCCATACCCAGGAGTGGTGTAGCTGGGTCATATAATAGTTCTATTTTTAGTTTTCTGAGGAACCGCCATACTAATTTCCACAATGGCTGCAATAGTTTACAGTCCCACCAACAGTGTATAAGGGTTCCTTCTTCCCCATATCCTCACCAGCATTTCTTGTTTGTTTTTTGATGTCAGCCATTCTGACCAGGTAAGATGGAATCTCAGTGTACTTTTGATTTACATTTCCCTGACATCATTATCTTCTTCATTATCCCCACACCATCATCAGTGTTAATAAGTCTCCATATAAAACTTCCTTTCATGGCAGGATTCCATGACAAAAAGCAAAAGTTTGGAAATTAATGTCCTGCCTAGGTGAAAGAATGTTTACCTTGCCCCAAATCCTGCCCATCCTTCACTCCAAATGGCTTTGGAACCAGATAGACAAGTTTAGAATGAGCCCAGGGCAGAATATTTATCGTTAAATGGTTATAACAACTATCTTGTTAAACTATCACAGATTGAAAATGTCATATATTAAATGCCTATGATAAATAAATATATGAAAATATACCCAATTTCACTAGCACCCAGGGAAATGCAAATTAAAACAAGATCATTTTTACCCATCAGACTGATAAAAATGCTAAAGATGTTAGTAATGTTAACTGCTGTTAGTATATGAACCTCAAAATCTCAGTGACTTAATAAAATAGATTTAATTTTCTCTCTAGCTAAAGACCAATCAGCAATGATGGGGAGAGGTGTTCTATTTCCTTTTTGGGGACTCAGGCTGATTCCCTCTTGGGGTTTGTTGCCCCTTAAGAGCCTTGGACCACTCCACTAGATCCTCTGCCTCTCTTTAGAGAAGAGATTGTGGCAGAAGTTGATATGGGACAGCTCAGTACTTCTTCCCAATTTTCCTTGAGCACACCAGTGACACAAACTTGCCTAAAGGCAAAGGCAAGAGAGTCTGGGAAGTACAGTCTTTAATTGGGTGGCTACCTGTTAACAACAACTCTAGACTGAAGAACAACAGCAGGACTCCTTCATGGACAGCTGGCTCCTTCTGCAGGTAATGTCAGTGTCGGTGAGGATGAGGGTAATAGTATCTGACAGAAATGTGAATTGGATACAGCTCTGTGCAAGACCTCAAGGTAGTAATTTTTAAATCCTCAACATGGTTTTTTACATATCCCAACAATTCCAATTCTTAGTACCAACCTGAGAACCCCTGGCAAATAGGTCTATAAAGGCACACACTAGAATGTTCATTACAATACTGTTGTAATCAAGAATGCAATTTAAATGTCTAGCAATAAGGGAAAGTCCAAACAGCCCATGTCTGTTGATGCCATGGCACATGCTACAGCAGTTTTGAATGAGACAAATCTATACTTACTGGCCTATGAAGTGTGTAATGTCACATTGTTGAGTGAATACAAGAGTTATAAAAACAAAACTTAAGCATGTCAATGTTAATGTCAATAACAGATATAAAAAATCATACATTTTCTATATGGTTGTACATTTAACATGCATATGAAAAATGTCTGGAGGCACATAGACCAAAGGAAATAACTGTCAACTCCAGGCCAGGATGGGGGGAGAAATGGGAGAGAGGGATGGAGGAGGGTTTGACAGTTATGGAAACATGAAGATCTTATGACTGAGCAAGTACAGATTCAAGCAAGCCCACATTCTTATTTAAAAAACAAAACAGAGAGAGAAAAAGATGTTAATTCCACTTTTAGGTATATACACAAAAGAATTGAAAATAAGGGCTCAAATGAATATTTGCATGCAAAAACTTATAGCAGCATTATTCACAATAATCAAAAGGTAGAAACAACCTAAGAATCATCGATAGATAACTAAATAAACAAAATGTGATATATATGTACAACAGACTACTATTTGTCCATAAAATTTTAAGGAATGAAATACTGATACCTACTACAAAGTGGATGAACCTTGAATGTGTGCTGAGTGAAATAAGCCAGCCACAAGAGAAAAAATTGTATGCTTCGATTTATATGAAATATCTAGTATAGGTAAATTCACAAAGAAGAAAATTAGATTAGGAGTGACTAGAGGCTTAGGGTTGGGGAAGAGGGAATTGTTACTTAATGGGGAGAGAGTTTCTGTTTGGGGTGATGAAAAATTTTGGAAATACTGCAGATGGTTACATAACATTGTAGGTGTGATTAATGCTACTGACTTGTGTGCTTACGGTTGTGGTTATTGTTATTAGGTGTCTTGGAGTTGGGTCCTATTCACAGAGACCCTTACTCATATCATACTGATAGGCAGGTTAGCTTAGGCATTGTTGTTGTTAGGTGCTGTAGTGACCCTCATAGGGTTTTTCAATGGCTGATTGTCTCAGGATTGTTTTGGGAGTGGGCTGCCAGGTCTTTCTCCCATTTTATGCAGTGCTGGGCATAGAACCCAGAGCCTCAGCCTGTGCAGAGTGGCAGTCTACCAACTAAGCTAAACAGCAATATACTTACATACTTACATACTTAAAATAGTTAAAATATGTATTTTAAATATATATTTAACCACATAAGTAGTTAAAGATAAAAGTTAGACAAATAAAAATAAAAATAAATTAGACAAATAAAGAGAATTGACTGATCTACCATTCAATATCAAAGCACTGGTGGTTGGGGGGAGAAAATCTACTATATTCTCAATTTGCCCCCAAAGAGAATTAGATAGCCTCTTTTTGAGTCAAGAGAAAGGAGTGAGGATTATAATGGCCCCTTCTAGAAAGCAGGATTTTCTCTCTTCTGCCCCAAGACATGGTTTCCAACATTTAGATGTCTGCTTTTGCTGTAGACTATTTTTAAATGACAGAGAGTTGTGTAAGGAAAAAGGAAGAATGTAATTGAATCTGTTGAAGAGTGTGCTATTTAAATCGTTTTAATAGGAAATCTGCTGAGCTTAGTCATGTACTATGAGAAGCTGATAATAGAAGCAGAAATGTGAGGTAAGTTGTAGGAAGTTTGCCTTTGAGTCAATCAGATGGAAGGAGATCAGTTCTTCTTCCTCAGGCTAATTATTGATACAATTCTCCATAGTGTCATGTATTTTGAAAGGGTAGAGAGAGGGTGATTAAATGATTTATGTGTTTAATTTCCCTCTGTGTTTAGAAGACTGCTGCCCTGCACTCTGAACACAAGAAAATTGATTAAAATAACAATTGTGGAGAGCAAAACCCCTAGCAATCAGCAAGGAAAAGATGTTTTCCTCTCTTGGAATTAGAATCATGATCCCAGCCGCCTGAGGTCACCTCCTTGGCCCTTGGCGGCCAGCATGGAATTTTCAAAGCTAACAAGACTTGACCTTGGCTAACAAGTTCAGTAGGAAAACTAACAAATGCTACAGAGGCCAAAGGACAAAGAAAAGTTTGTCTCTTATTGGTCTCTGCTTTGCTTCTGCTCCTTGGGGACTCTACTTCTTAGATAAACATAGTTGTAATCAAGTAAAGATTCATAAATATGTATTGAAATGGTGGTAGGGTGTGGAAGGATGCTTGATTCCTTTGTGGGGTCATAGAGAATAACAGAAGAGAAAGAATTTGGTTTGAGAGGTGATGTTGTACAGCGGAAGGACACAGGTGTGGAATCAGTAGGATCTGCCACTACTAACTTCTGTGACCTTGGGATTTTTCCTCTCTGAGCCACTGTTTACTTGTCTTCATAGTAGGGATGCTGGCAATATCTTCCTCAGAGTGCTGCACACACATAAGGGAGAGAAGTGTAAAGGCCTGGTGCAGAGTGAAAGCTTAGTAAGCTCTTCTCTTGATCAACATTGCTGGTTGCGGATAACAGCAGTGGAGAACCAAGGCCTAAACTTTTTCCGAGGGGAGATGAAGGAAGGCCATGTGGACACAGGCGCCAAGTCAAATGATGAGGCAGAAATCAGAAAAGAAAGGGTTTATTTTGTTTCTACCCCAAGTATTCTGACACCAACTGGACGTTCTACAGTTCAATCCAGACATGAAGTACCTGGAGTTTACATAGACTCTGTAGGTGAAGTGCAAAACCCACCACAAGATGCCCTCCTTTCAGATGCCAGTTGCATTTCAGGCCACTTGCAACGCACTGGCTATGCAATTGGGAACTCTTCTAACTCTCTCAGTTTTAATAATTCACTAGAATGGCTCTTAGACTCATTGAAAGCCTTGTACCTAGGATTGAAATTTTATTACGAATGCTATGCATCCGGTGAATTCTACAAGGGCCTTGGACATAGAGCTCCTGGGGCCTATCTCTGTGGAATCAGGGTACATCACTCTTGCTGCACACCAACCAGGAGGGAGCTCCACCCAGCCTCAGTATCCAGAGTTTTCATTATGAAGGCATAATTGCTTAAATGATTGGCCAAGGGATGGATCTTAATCTGTAGTCCTCCTCTTCTCCCTTAGAAGTCTGGTAGCAAAAGTCCCAACCTTCTAATCATATGTTTGGTACTTTTGGAGGCCATCTCCAATCTTGATACTATCTAGGGACCCACCTGAATTCCAAGTGTTTTTGAAGTTCTGTGTCAGAGACCAGGGATATATTCTTTATTGTATACAAATTAATATATACCAATATATTAATTATTTTAAGCTAAATGTATTCTATATCATATCATATCATATCATATCATAAAGAGGGTTTGAGTCCCACTTGGATTGGGCAGGGTCTACCTTGATTTGTTTGTCCACCTGGATTTTGTATCCTCCTCTGGAAATAAAAGTCTGATTCAGCAAAGAAAAGAACATACATGTAGAAAAATACCAGAAAGGCATAAATTAACATAGCTAATGGGTAGTTTTCTCTGAAGAAAATTTTTTTTTATAATTTCTGCAATATGTCCATATTTTCTATACATTTTAAGTATTTAAAATATCTTTTGAGTCTATAATAACCCATAACATTTAAAAATTAAAGCATATTATTTACATATTTAAAATGCACAGATTTTAAATATAATGGTGGAGGAATTTTGACAAGTGAATATACCCATGCAACCAAACATCCAATTCGAGATGTAGAGCACTTCTGTTAACCTGAAAGTTCTCTGTGTATTGTTCCATTCCATGCCATTCCACCCCCAGAGCCATTTTTAATACCATACATTTGTTTGATCTCTTCTTGAACTTCACATAAGTGGGACTACATAGCAGTATTCTGTTGTACAATCTTCTTTATCATAGCATATTATATTGAAATACATCCATGTTGAATCAGAAGTTGATTCGTTTTTATTGCTGCATAATACTCCATTATATGATGAACGTTTAGGTTGTTTCCAGTTTGGGGATATTATGAATAAAGGTACTAAAATATTTTTGTACAAGAATTTTTGTGAACATAGGCCTTTATTTCTCTTAGATTTTGTATGGTTTATATCTAAATGTCTCCCCCAAATCATGTATTTGATTGTTTGGTTCCCAAGTGGTGGCACAGTTTGTGGACAATATGGAACTTTGAGAGGTGAGATTTAAGCTTTGCAGAAGCTGCTCCCTGGGGACAAGACTTTGAAGGCTTTTACCAAGACCCACAGCTCCTGTTGCTCTCTGCTTCTGGTTATGAAGATGTAAGGTTATCTGCCATGGGCCCTGCTGCATGCCACCACCACACCTGCCCCACTGCATTATGGACTGATCTTCCAACAATGAGCCCCTAATAAGTATTTCCACAGTTCACTTCAGTTGGTTTCTCTGCCACAGTGAAAACCTACTGACTAATACAAGGATATATACCCAGGAGTTGAATTGCTGAGTCATAAGTGTATGTTGAACTTTTGGAAGAAACTACCAAACAGTTCTCTAAAGTAGCTGTGCCACCTAATAGTCCCACCAACAAAAATGAAAGTTTTAGTTGCTCTTACTTCTAACCAACATGTGGTAGTGCTGTTCCTTAATTTTAGGTGGGGTTTAGCTCAGTGGTACAGCACTTGCTCTACGCTCTCTGAGGACCCAGTTTCAATCTCTAGCACTACAAAAATGGGAGGAGGATATGGCAGTCCACTCCTGAAAACAATCCCCAAACAATCAGCCATTGAAAATCCTATGAGGGTCGCTATGAGTTGGACCCGACTTGACAGCACCTAACAACAATAAATTCAGGGTGAGGTGATATTTGTGGTGTTAATTCTCATTTTATTGATGATACTCACAGTGATTATCTTCATTTGGTTTTCAGTCACTTATTTTCTTTTGTGGAGGTTCTGTTCAAATCATTTGTCTATTTTTTTAATTGAGAAAATGCCTAAACTTTACATAGGTATTTTCATATCAGCTTTTCTCATTTCGTCCACCCCTACAGCCTAAGAGGCCTAAGAGGCTCATTAATAATCCATTGTTACACAGATGAGGAGGCTGGGATTCAGAGAGTGCTTCACAGATAGTGGAAGTAGTGGCTGGAATTAGAGATTGGATCTTCTTATCCTGTTCTCTCCTAGATCCTACTTTCCTTCTCCATGGGAGCCTGTCATTGTGGGAAGACAACAGGCAAAGGGGATCAACTAATCAACCTGAAGCTTCCACCTGGTGTGAGCAGGCTTGGGAAGGTAACACCCTTGCTCCTCCAATCGGACCTTGGTGGAACCACCACAAGTGATGCTTCTGTACCAACCAATATGGTGGACCTACTGACACCAAGGCAGAGAATGCTTTTTAGCAGCTGCAGCATGCCTCACATGGAAAGATGAGCAAACTCTGCTTCTCAGTTCTCCAAACATTGGCTTCAGCACAACCCTGAGACCACAATGGCCACTGAATGAGGCCAGTATGTCTTGGTCAAAGTCATCCTGGCTCTGACCAGAGTGGGCACCCATCTCTACTACTCTCCTTACATGGGAGGGGGATAAATCTTGCACCATCTCACACCTGCAGTCCTTAGGAAATGTATATTTCAATCAAACAAGGGCACAAGACTCAATTTGATCCCTGTGGTATTATTGGCTAGACATTCACTTTTCCCTGCCTGTGCCACCACTTCATTCTCTCCCTCCCTTGACAGTGATTGGTACCTTGACACTGAAAGTGGGTCATTGACTTTAACTCCTTATAGGTCACTTACTATGGATTCAGAATAGTTGTGGTTACTTCTATTTCATTATTTTGATTTATACTTTTTTTTTTTTTTTTTTTTTGAGACAGGATCTCACTATGTAGCCCAGGCTGGCTTGGAACTTGCTTTGTAGCCCATGCTTGCTTCAAACTTGTGATCTCTTGCCTCCGCTTCCTGAATGCTGGGATTACAGACATGTGCCACCATGCCTGGCCTCTCTTTATTCCTTTTTAAATTCACCTTTTTAACCATCTCATGCCTTTAAAGAATCTCTACTTTAAACATGATAATAATAACCTATTGGGTTATTCTTTATCTTTTTCTTTAGGGTCTTAAAGAGATTTTAAAATAGAGATATTTAAAGTAGAGATTTCCATAGGAATCTACTCTCTTGGACTACTGTGTGTTGACTAGAGAGAAAAAGCTGTAACTTTTTGGAAACCAAAAGCATTTCACTGTGGCATGTTGGAGAAGATTCTTATTCCTATCATTTAGCTTAGAGAGATGAATCTAACCAGGGCAGTTCCAGGTAATTGCCTATAAATCTACCCCCTTATGGCTTTGCATCTGGATTTTTAAACGTCCTCATCTATAAATGGTGGGGGGGGGGATGGTGGAGGAAGAGAAGGGGCAGAAAACACCAGACCAGGGGTGATGTGAGTGCCAAATGTAAAACAGAGAAGGAAGGGCTAGGTGAGGGGTCTATGCTGTGCAGGGCCCACTGTGTCCCTTGGCCAGTGCAAGAGCTCCATAGGTATTTGGTGAACTCACTGGCCAATGCTGTGGCAGGGTGAGGGGATCTTCAGGGACCCCTTCAAATGGATACATGTCAGTCACTTCTGTCTTTTTTTTTTTTTTGCAGTACTGGGGGTTGAACCCAGGGCCTCGTGCTTGCATGCTCTGCAAGTGCTAGACCACTGAGCTGCACCCCATCCCATTTTTTTACTTTTTGAGAAAGGGTCTCGCTAAGTTACGTAGACTGCCTCTGGTCTCGAACTTGTGATCCTCCTGCCTCTGCCTCCTGAGCCGTTGGGATTACAGGCATGCACCACCATGCCTGGCTGATTCATTCATTTTTTAAAAAATTTAAAACAAAGAACAATTCACATGCTATGAAATTCACAAATTATAAGTGTACAGCTCACTGAAGTTTTCAGAATAAATACTGTGTAACTCACCCTCCCCAGATCAAGATCTAGAGCATTCACACCATCCCAAAAGGTGCTCTCAAATCCTTTTAGCCAACATCCTGCAAAGACAACCACTATTCTAACTTCTGTCATCATCAGTTTTGTCTGTACTTGAACTTTGTATACATGGAAGTCTGAAGCATATACTCTTCTGTGCATGCCTTCTTTTGCTACCCCCTCCCCCCCTGCCGTCTTGTCTGTCAGTCTGTCATGCTGTGGGGGATTTGTGTGTTGCTGTGATGTTGAAAGTTATGCCACCAGTATTTCAAATACCAGCAGGGCCATCCATAGTGGACAAGTTTCCGATGAGCTTCTAGACAAAGACACAATAAGAAAGAAGGACTGGGCAGCCCACTCCCAAAACAATTAGCCATTGAAACTGCTATAAATAGCAGAGAAGCACTGTCAAATATAGTGCCAGAAAATGAGCCGCCCAGGTAGGAAGACATTCAAGAAATGACTGGGGAAGAGTAGCTTCCTCAAAGTAGTAGTTGTTGTTGTTAGGTGCTATCGAGTCAGTCCGACTCATAGTGACAGAATGAAACAACGGAACAAAACACTCTTTGACACTGTGCCATGTCCAGCACTGTGTCAGTGCTTCTCTACTATTCATAGAGTTTTCACTGGCTGATTTTCAGGAGTGGACTGCCAGGTCCTTCTCCCATTTTTTTGATGCTGAGGATCTAACCAAGGGTCACAGAGAGTGCAGAACAGTACTCTACCAACTGAGCTAAATGCCAGCCCCCTCAAAGTAGAGTCCACTTCAATGATGGGAATGGAGTAAAGTCCCTGGGACCTCCTTTTGCTGACCTGGTATGACTCAAAATGAGAAGAAACGTAGTGACTGAAACAATGGGCTCAAACATAAAAACATTGTGTGCATGGCATAGTGTTGGATAGTGTTTTCTTCTGCTGTACTTAGAGTCACTATTATTCAGATTGGACTTGATGGCACCTAACAACAACAACAAAAATAACCAGTCTTTTACTAGACATTCATCCATGTTGTTGTACAGAGCAATAGAATGTTTGTCATTCCATAATAGTGTGTAACAGCCTGACTATATCCCAGTTTGTTTACCTATTCTATTATTGACCAATATTGGGGTTGTTCCCAGTTTAAGATATCACATAAAATGCTGCTATAGACATTTTTGCCAATGCCTTTTAGTGAAAATGGGTATTCACTTCTGTTGACCATACAATTAGTCAGGAATCATAAGGTAGTTATGTTTAACTACAATATAATTTTGAAGTGTTTATACCAAATTTTATTCTCAATAGAAATATATGACAATTCCAACTACCTTACATCCTTGCCAACCTTTTTACATTGTCTGACTTTTTATTTTAGTCATTCTATATTTTGTTGGATGTGCATTGTAGTTTTATTTGTATTTTCTTTTAAGGGGTTTTTTAAAAAGTTTGCTAAATTGTGAATTAGTATTAAAAATCCAATAACTAAATTAAGCTGGGATGGCACATGCTTTTAATCCCAGTGAATTGAGAGACAGAGGCAGGAGGATTACAACTTCAAGACCAGGGGCAGCCTGTGTAACTTAGCAAGACCCCATCTCAAGATAAAAAAATAAAAATGAGGCTGGAGGTGCAGCTCAGTGGTAAAGTGCTTGCAAAGTATGCACAAGGTCCTGGGTTCAACCTCCCCACCCAGAGGAAAGAAAGAAGGAAGGAAGGGAGGGAAGGAGGGAGGGAAAGAAAAGAAAGAAAGAAAGGAAGAAAGAGGGAAGAAGAAAGGAGAAAGAAAGGAAAGAAAGAAAAAAGAAAGAAAAAGAAAGAAACAAAGAAAGAAAGAAGGAAGAAAAAAAAATTATTTCATTCTCTTGGATTTATAAAGCAATGCTTGATGGATTGAATGAGATCATCTATCACTCAGTTTTGCAGAAACATAGCAATTAAAGTAATGGACTTTAGTAGTCATTAGCATTTCCATTACTGAGGGACCCTTTCAAAGACTTCCATCTCCTCTTGGTGTCTAGACCTTTGTAAACCTCATGGGGTTTGTTTCCCCCCCATCTATACTATGGATAAAGTTGTTCTTTGCCATTTAAAAAACATATTCTTAAAAGACTCAATATAGCGAGAGAGATTTGACTTGAATGACCCACTTGATTCCTGCTGAAAAGAAAATTTTCGTCTTATTTTAATAAATCACTTGAATTTGGAATAATCCTTTAATGTATACATGTCCTGTGCTGGGGACAAAGAATGATCTTTGGGCTTAAACAGTTATACACTTGTTTCATGAGTTTTTATCTTTGCAATTTAAGTGATTTTAAATTCTTTCTGAAAAAGGACTATGTCTACTTGGTAGACTAGTATGTTGACTAATGTAACAACTGGAATAGTGGCTTGCAGTTAATAGAAGTTCAATAAAACTTTGCTAAATGAATGAATTGAAGTGGCTCTTTTTCATCTATATTCCATGC
This sequence comes from Pedetes capensis, assembly GCA_007922755.1. Lineage (NCBI taxonomy): Eukaryota > Metazoa > Chordata > Mammalia > Rodentia > Pedetidae > Pedetes > Pedetes capensis. Next base: position 135,868 of record VMDO01003303.1, read on the forward strand.
CTATCACAAAGCTCTGTTAATAACAGACCACCCAGAAATGGTTGTGAGAGGATAGTAGAAAAGTTAAAAAGAAAGAAGATTGAATGAATAGAAGGGAAGAAAGGAAAATTAAGCCTAGCAAGGTTCCCTTTGCATAAGCAAGATATTTTCTTATTTCCATAATACACACTGTCCACAATGCATATCCAGAAATCCAAGGATGTTCTATAGACCCCTTACCTCAACAAGCTCAATACTGAGGTAACCAAATACACTAATCTATAGATAACCTTTAAGACCTCCTCTTTCATCCTTTTAGTTAATGCAGCCACAAAACAACTCTGTCCCCAAAGCCAGAAAGTTAAAGGTAATCCTTACCTCTTCTCTCTTCTTCACTAACCTATTTATTCATCAATTAGTTCATTTAACAAATATTTATTGAGAGTCTTTTATCCATCTGACTTTGTTCTTGATATTGAGAACATGCATTTTGAACCACCTCACTATGAGAAGCACTTCTATTATTCAAGAACTCAACCATTATAATTGTTATTTCCTAGGCAACAACCTATCATTTGAGACATGTTCCAGACTTGAGAAGAAAGGCTAGAAACTTCACTGCACAGCTTAATTTTCCATTCATAGAGGATGAGTCAAAGATGACTCATCTGATAACTATTTCTATTGAACTGCTATGTCTAGCTGAAAGAAATATCTCCATTCAGAAAATTCTCTTTTCTTTCTTACTGCTGCAGTAGAGAGATACTATGTATTTAATCAGATTTTTCAATTGTGTGAGGGCTCATAATTCAATTAGAGATAGAGCTTAATGTGACTCAATAGGATTGGTGAGGCCTAGGGAAAGGTCATTCATATATATGCATGAAGGCATAGAACACATTGACCCAGAGGAAAGATGAGAGAATGTTAGGTCTGATCCAGACATCTCACTTTCTGGTAATGTCAATGTCAAACTCTAGACAGTGGGAATGATAACAGAATGAGATGTGACAAAAATATTCAATTTTATAATCATTTGATGAGTGGTTATTATGGAGAGGGCAAAGACTGTCATTTTCTGGGTTAGAAATATGACTTTCCAAAGACTTATACATGCAAAATTTAGTTTTGGTTGACCATCCCCCACCTTTTTTTCTGCCCACTCTTTAAGTCCCCTCCATATTCTGTCCTCCCCTATCCCCTGACTCCAGATAGCAATCAAGAAGAAATCAGGCTCTCTGGTGCACATCTGTAATTCTAGTGACTCAGGAGTCAGAGGGAGGAGGATCACAAGTTCAAGGCCAGAGGCAGCCTGCATAACTTAGTGACACCCTATCTCAAAAGAAAAAAATTTTTAAAAGGCTAAGGGTGCAGGTCTGTGGTAGAATGTTTGCTCAGCATGTACCAGTACTGAAAAAAAGAGAGAGAAAGGGGAAGAGGGGAGCTGGTACAAATATTTGCCTGGCCTGATATTTATTTCTAAATATTCCCTTTTTCATCTCTTGTTTCCTATTCTTGGTGAGTGAATTTCACATCAAATGCTTTATTTCTTATTTGTAAATCCATCTCTAAACATGCCTTCTTTCTCCTTGTTCTCTTTTTCTTCCTCCTCCTTTGTCCTCTCTTGCTTTCTCTCCCACTCCCTGTGGTCTAAATGTAAGCCAAAAACAAACTTAACCAAGGTTGGGATGAGTAATGCTTGGGCTGTTCTTCAAGAAGATGGAATGTTTAATGATATCTACCTGTGTCCAGAGACTATAAAATTCTTATCAATTTTCTTTTCCTTCTCTAAGAAGTTTTCTTGTTATCTACTATCAACATTCAAGACAAAAAAACTTGATCATATTCAACATTAGCATTTCATAATCTTGCTATGAATTTGAAAGTGTATAACTTTACATATTTATTGTGAATATAGAACATATCAGCCACACTGAGCAATATAGGTTTTTATGGGGACATAAATGCTGTGAAGAATTTTACTACTGAGCTGAGCATGGTGGTAGTGGTTGTGTTAGGTGCCATCAAGTTGGTCCAACTCACAGTGAGTCTATGTACAAGAGAATGAAACACTCCCTGAGACTGTGCCATGCCTAGCGTTATGTCAGTGCTTCTCTGCTGTTCACAGGGTTTTAAATGGATGATTGTTTAGGGAGTGGGCTTCCAGGTCCTTCTCCCATTTTTGTGGTGCTGGGGATCAAGCCCAGAGCCTCACAGTGTGCAGAGCAAGCAAGATGAGCTGAACCCCAGTCCCTGGGTATGATGGTGCATACCTGTAATCCTATCACTTGGGAGGCTGAGGCAGGAGATAGGATTTTGATACCAGCCTGCACTACATAATGAGACTCTGTCAAAGACAAAATTTTAAAAATTTTTAAAAATTAAAAAAAAAAAGGAAAAAAGTTACTACTAAGAAAAATTTCCATGAGAATTTCTAACTATCAAACCTGAAAGGTCCTTTTGGAAGCCAATCTGCAAACTGAGATATATAGATTTGGAAGTGTCACCATTCTCTGGATCTACAAAACTGTAGTTTTCACACAAAAGACATTAACCAGATTTCTGGGAGAACAAGCATCAATGCCTTTCATACATGGCAAATCTCTACAAGTACTTCCCCCCTGTGTGTGTGCGCGCATGTGTGCATGTAAGAAGGGGTGAGAGTGCTAAAAGAGATGGTTACTTTTTGTCCCCCAAATATATCTCCTTGGCTGCTTATAGGAGTATGTCGGGAGATTCCCTTTAAACTTGGTGAACAGAGCCGAGAAGTCAGAGGAAGACACAGCTATTGGGGAGGGAGCCCCTTCTGTCCCAAGGTTCCCAATACTACACAATGTCAGTAAGAGGGCCGGGGAGAAGTGCCTCCTGGGGGAGCTGGGCAGCAGAGTAGGCTCTACCAGACTTCCAGTTGCACCCTTCTCCCAGATTCCCACAGCCAAGGTTATATGCTGCTGTAGTTTGGATTTTGAATGTCCTCCAAATGCACATCTGTTAAAGATTTGGCCCCTAGGGTGATACTATTAGAAGGTGGTGGAGCCTTTAAAAAGTGAGAACTTTAGGTCATTTGGGACTTACCCTCGAAGGGGATTATGGGATCCCATCCCCCTCCTTGCTCTTTTTTCTTCCTGGTCATGAGGTGAGCAACTTGGCTCTGCCACATGCTCCTGCCATGATGTGCTGCCTCGCCACAGGCCCAAAGCAATGGGGCCAACTGATCATGGACTAGAACCTCAAAAACTGTGAGCCAAAAGAAACCATTTCTCTTTATAAGGTTATCTCAGGAATTTTTAAAGATAGTGACAGGAAGCTGACTAACATATGTGCCCATCTCAGAAGATGGATTTTTAGTTCCCAGAAAAGAGCACACTAGAAATCACAGCCCAGATACCTTCCATGACCTTCTGGACCAAAGTTTCAATTCTTCTAGGTCAGCCAACTCTTTTGTAATTCCCCCCCCCCAGTTTACAGCCCAATCACACCATTTACTTGTAAGAACTTCTATAGTCATATCTAGCCATTCCTGTTCTTCTTTTTTCTTTCTACTTTTAGTAAGAATATTAGGCAATGTTGTTGTTGTTGTTAGGTGCCGTCGAGTCAGTATCCAACTCATAGTGACCCTCATAGGTTTTCAATGGCTGAGTGCTTCGGGATTTCCTTGGGAGTGGATTGCCAGGTCCTTCTCCCACTTTTGCGGTGCTGGGAATTGAACTCAGGGCCTCAGAGACTGCAGCGCAGTGCTCTACCCACTGAGCTAAATCCCAGCCCCATTAGGCAATAGGTGGGCATTATATTATCTCCATTTATAAACAAAAGACTTGAGTCTCACAGAACTTAAATATCTCATCTCATAGATAATAAATATTGTAGTGAGATTTGATCTGAGTCCTCTGACTCCACAGCCTTGAGCCCTTAACCATTATGCTATATAACCTCTTCAACAAGGAAAGAGAATTTGTTGTTGTTCTTACATGCTGTCAAGTTGAGTCTGACTCATAGTGACCCTATGTACAGCAGATCAAAACACTTACCGATTCTGTGCCAGGCACAGAATCTTATTTATGTTTAAGCCCATTGTTGCAGACACTGTGTCAATCCGTCTGGTTTTCCTCTTTTGTGTTGACCTGCCACTCTGCCAAACATGATGTCTTTCTCTAGGGATTGATCTCTCCTGACTACAGGTCCGAAATATGCAAGATGCAGTCTGGCCGTTCTTGCTTCCAAGGAGCACTCTGGTTTCACTTCTTCTGGGACAGATCTGTTGGTTATTTTGGCAGTCCATGGTATATTCAATCGATGTCTACAGCACCATAATTCAAAAGCATCAATTCTTTTCCTCTCTCCCTTGTTCAATGTCCAGCTTTCACAACCATATGATGCCACCGAAAATACCATGGCATGAGTCAGACGCACCTTTGTCTTCAATGTGACATCTGTGCTTTTCAACACTCTAAAGAGATCTTTTGCCACAGCTTTTCCTAGAGCAATGCATCTTTTGATTTCTTGACTGCTGCTTCCACGGGTGTTGATTATAGAGGCAAGCAAAGTAAAATCTTGGACAGCCTCAATCTTTTCTCCATTTATTGTGAAGTTGTGTACTGACCCAGTCGTAAGGATTTTTGGCTTGTTGATGTTTAGTCGCAATCCACATTGAAGGCTATGATCTTTGATTTTCATCAGTAAATGTTTTAAATCCTCTTCACTTTCAGCAAGCAAAGTTGTGTCATCTGCATAACACAGGTTGTTAATGAGTCTTCCTCCAATCCCAGGGGGTCTTCCATCTAACTACTAACCAGGCCCAACCCTGCTTAGCTTCTGAGATCTGATGGGATCAGAAGCCACAGGGCTAAGGCTGCAGGCTAAGGAAAGAGAATAGTAGTATAATAATAGCATGTGTCTTATAGGGACATGGAGAGGATTAAGTGAGGTAATTTAGGTTCAGCATCTGGCAAATAGTAAGATGTAACAAATGTTAGTGATAGCTATGATGCTGAAAAAGGAGGATGAGAACACAGAAGAGAAGAAAGAGGAGGAAGAGGAAAGAAGGAGCAGACACATCAAAAGTTTCACCTGTCTGTCTCATTCAATAACAATCCCAACTGCTGATGATGGAAGGTGGGTGGTTAACATGTGGGAAGGAGCAGAGTTAGGAGGTGACTGGAGAATGTACTATAATTTGAAAAAAAGCTTGGCTGATATAGAATTTGAGGAGGGGTTTCTTTATTGAGCTTGAAATGTCATTGCTTAACTCCTTGCTTCCAACAGGAATGCCAAGTGGAACTTCAGTCCCCTATGACTCCCCAAGTCTGACTGATCTTGGGTTTATTTTATTACCCTATAGTGTTTACAGAGGGTGGTGAGGTGTGACAGTAAAGGGAGGTGGGATGGAGTTGGGGGTGTTCCCTGATGCCAATGACAGGTCTTCACATCCAGATCCTAATCTCAGACAGTCCTGAGGCCAACTGGCCATCTTTCAAATGCCATGTTGATCCCAAATATTAGGGTACATGAGGAGCCTATCTCCATTGTTAGAGGCCCCTCCAGGGGAAGGATAGGGCTGGAGTTTAGGGAAAGCCAATCTAGCAATCAGGAGACAAGCAGTCAAATGTGCCAACCTCTGCACTGGGGCAAAGTAATTGGATATGAATTGCCAGAGGCTGCCAATGTAGTGTATAGAATGTAAATCTAAGCCCAAAGCAAATATCAACATGCTCACATATGCTTGCCATGGCTAGAGAGTGAGGCCCACCACAGGAACAAAAGATGGGGCCAGAAAAGGAAACCTTGAATGCCTGAGATTCTGACTCACAAGGAGGCATGGTCTAATCATACCTGCAAACTGAGCAACTCTGCCTTTGATAACAGAGAGACACTAGAAAGGGATGGGTAAAACCCAGCCAGCAGTGAAAAAAAAAAAAAAAGGAAATCGTTCCCTCCTCCACAAGATGTGCCTCCTGATACCTCTAATTCCTCAGCTATAAAATGGAGATTTTAGTTAAGAAGCACTTATATAGTACTAGGATCTATCCTTTCCATTTTTACCAATATTAACTCATTTAATCTTCATTCAACCCTGTGAGGTAGTGACTATTATCCCAATTTTGCAAATGAGGAAACTGAGGCATGGTTAAAATAACTTGACCAACATCACAACACTAGCTCTTTAATTTTCTTTTCTTCTTTCTCTCCTTTTCTTTTCCTTTTTTCACTTTTTTCCTTCTCTTTTCTTCCTTCCTTTTTTCCTTCCTTCCTTCCTACCTTCCTTCCTTCCTTCCTTCCTTTTACTGTATTTGGGGGTTGAACCCAGGGACTCATAACACACTTTGCAAGTGTTCTACCACTGAGCTGTACCCTAGACCCCTTTATTTTTTGTTTTGAGACAGGGTCTTGCCAAGTTATGCAGGGTGCCTCTGGCCTCGAACCTGCAATCCTCCTGCCTCTATCTCCTGAATTGCTGGGATTATAGGTGTGAGCCACTGTGCCCAGCATATTTCTTTTTTTTTTTCTTTTCTTTTTTTTTCCTTGCGCTTGAACCCAGGGCCTCCCGCCTGCATGATCTGCAAGTGCTGGACCACTGAGCTCCGCCCCCCAGCCCCTTCTTTTTTATTTTTTCTTTTTTGAGACAGGGTCTCGCTAAATTACACAGACTGCCTCTGGTCTCGAACTTGCGATCCTCCCGTCTCCTCCTCCTGAGCCACTGGGATTACAGGCGTGCACCACTGTGCCCAGCCCCAGCATATTTCTTTAACTTTAAATTTTATGTGCTCACGTGCACGTGCACGCACACACACACACACACACACACACACACACACACTCATATATATATATAATGAAGGAAAGTTCTTATACCTCTAAAAATTCCTATGCTAAACATGCTGGGGTTTAGCTTAGTTGGTAGATTGCTGCTTTGCACTATCTGAAGACTGGGGTTCCATCCCCAGCACCGCAAAAACAGGAGAAGGATATGGCAATCCACTCCTGAAGCAATCTTGAAATAATCAGCCACTGAAAACCCTATGAGGGTTGACTATTAGTCAGACCTGACTCCGTAGCACCTAACAACAACAATTCTGAATACAAATTTAACTATAGAACTTTTCTAATAAGATGCCTCTACTTTTGCTACTTCTAATTTTGCAGCACACCTCCTTGTCTAAAAAATGCAAATGAATCAGTGGTCCTTTTGTTCTGATTTCTAGCAAGTCTTCATTTATCTTTCTAAAACTTCACACAGTTTGACATTGCTTAGTAATGTGCTTCCTTCACTAGACTGACTGTAATTGCTCTCACTCCAACAAGAATAGGTGGAGATAGATCTGATACTTCTCACTTCCACTTCCTGTCCTATCTTCTGTACACCTGCCAGGTCATGGGCAAACAGGATCTCAGAGGAAGGAGAGATTTTTGTGGGATTGGACACATCTTCTTGGTCTCCTTTGCGGAAGTTGGTCTTTGGTTGGCTTTTGACATATTGTAGGATTCAGGCAAGTACAGATTCTAGGAGAGGTTATTCTTTGTTTTGCAAATGGTAAGAAAGGATGTAATGGCAATAAGTCCAAGGAGATAGAGGACCCTTGTACAGATCTGGGAAGGGATATTGCTAAGCAATATCAACTGTTGCACTAGAAATCAAGGCAACAAAGGAAAGATGGGAGCAAGATCCTGGACAAATTGGTACTTCATCATGGCCAGGGATCTTCTCTCATTCCTAGGACCAAGATGAGATACGAGATGTAGGAGCAACTCTATTTCATATCCCAGAGTCCCTGTTCAGAAAATGCCAACCTTTTCTCCCCCAGCTATAGAATCTTTAGCTTTAGCCAATATTTCCTTAAAAATCTGGACATTTTCAACAAAAATTATGATGCATACAACGGGCAAGAAGAAAAACATGCGTCCCCAAACCAAAGCCATCAGTATAACCACTATTTGGCATGATACAAATATGAAGCTATCAAATGGAGAATCTAAGATAATAATGTGTAATATATCAAAACCTCTAATGGAAAAGTTGGATTACACACAAGATCAGATATGAACTATGCACAGAGATAGAAAGTGTATAAATAAAACAAAATGGAAATGTTAGTTACAAAACTCTCAGCAGAAATGAACAATACTTTGCTTCATCAGTAGACTCAACACAGGTGAGGAAAAAATCTGTTAACTTAAAGATATGATGACAGAAGTTATCCTAACTGAAATACCAAAAGAAAAATCAGAGTTTCAGAGTCTGAAGATTGGGGGAGTTTGACCAAAAAAGGCAAACAGGAGGAAGTTTAGTGGCTAATGGAACTGTTCTGTGTTATGACTCCAGAAGTAGAAACATGGTTCTATGTATTAGGGAAAGCCCATAGAACAGTGAACCAAAAATTGTTATTTTTTTGTAAATTAAAAAAATAAAAAGGATAAAATAATGTTGGTTCCCAGAATTATCAAAGCAGCATCTCTGGGAATGGGATCCTGACACTGAACAGATGATTCTAATATGCAGGTAACAGAGAGAAACTCTGCTAGAGTTAAGGTCCACTTTTTTGAATGTCATGGACTCCTTCAGCAATCTGGTGAAGCTGACTGTTTCAGAATGATGCTTACATAAAATCTTGTAGAAATACAAAGGAAACAAATTATGTCAAGATACAGTTATCAAATTTGTTTTAATGGTTGCTTCCTTGCTAACCCATTAAATAAGTGCTTTTCAAACTGTCTGTGAAGATGGTCCAATTTATTTTTCCAATCCATCTCTTTTTGACAACTTTTATAAAATAAAAATATGAAATAAAAGAGAATGTGAAACACAAATTCCACTTTTATATTATTTGCTTCAAAAGATATTAAACTATTCTGTTAAATCATTATAAAGTTTTATAAATACCCTCAATGTCTGGACTTACCTTGCTCAAACCTGTATTACCATATATGTTGTTGTTGTTGTTAGGTGCCATCAAGTCGGTATCCTACTCAGAGCGACCCTCTGTACAACAGGGGAAACACTATTGTCAGTGCTTCTCTGCTGTTCATAGGGTTTTCAATGGCAGATTGATTTTTGGGAGGGGGTTGCCAGGTCCTTCTCCCAAGCCTACAGCTTCTGGTGTTCCCAGGTGGTCTCCCATCCAGGTACTAACCAGGCGCGACCCTGCTTAGCTTCCGAGATCTGACGGGATCGGATGCCACAGGGCTACAGCTGCAGGCATTACCATATATACTTGAACCTAATCTTCACCCTTTCAACAGTTCTAGAGGGCTACAAAGTCAGATGAGGATTAGAAGCACATGCAAATGGAATTTGTGGTTGCCCTCTAAAACTGTTGAAAGGGTAAGGATTAGATTCAAGAATATATGGTAATTTATAGATAGGGATCAATCCAGAGACCATTTTCTGAGTGGCTCTATATTAAATACAAGATCTAATTGTGGGTCTAATAATGACTAATTTTGAAGTCAAGATGAATATAAACTATGTGATATGAAAGTATCTATGGATTCTGTTGGTGACAAATTTACAGCCACATCTAATTTCTTTAGAGCCTGTTGGCTACTTTCATAATAGAAGGAAATACTAAATTTCAACCACAAGTCCATGAAAATGAAGATGTAATTCTTTTCAAGTCTATGTCGTTGTTGTTAGTTGCTGTCGAGTTAGTATCGGACTCATAGAGACCGTCATAGGGTTTTCAATGGCAGACTCTTTGGGGATTGCCTTGGGAGTGGATTGCCAGGCCCTTCTCCCATTTTTGCGGTGCTGGGAATTGAACTCAGGACCTCAGAGACTGCAGCACAGTGCTCTACCAACTGAACTAAATCCCAGCCCTTCCAAGTCTATGTTGTTGTTGTTGTTAGGTGCCGTTGAGTCGAGTCCGACTCATAGCGACCCTATGTACAGCAGATTGAAACACTTGCCGATTCTGTGCCAGGCAAACAATCTTATTTATGTTTAAGCCCATTGTTGCAGACACTGTCCCAATCCATCTGGTGGAGAGTTTTCCTCTTTTGCGTTGACCTACCACTCTTCCAAACATGATGTCCTTCTCCAGGGATTGTTCTCTCCTGACTACATGTCCGAAATATGTAAGACACAGTTTGGCCATTCTTGCTTCCAAGGAGCACTCTGGTTGTACTTCTTCTAGGACAGATCTGTTGGTTCTTTTGGCAGTCTATGGTGTATATTCAACAGACGTCTCCAGCACCACAATTCAAAAGCATCAATTCTTTTTCTGTCTCTCTTGTTCAATGTCCAGCTTTCACAACCATATGATGCGACTGAAAATACCATGGCATGAGTCAGACGCACCTTCGTCTTCAATGTGACATCTTTGCTTTTCAATACTCTAAAGAGATCTTTTGCCACAGCTTTTCCTAGAGCAATGCGTC
>VMDO01003304.1:0-40292 GCA_007922755.1 Pedetes capensis
CTATATAATAGGAATATGAATGAAGACTTTTTGAACCAAAATGTTCTGATTGGGATAATCTTTTAATTGTGATTTCAAACAAGTGATGATTATAAAACTTGAAAAAAAAAAAAAAAAACAGAGAGAGATAAATAGGATCTACCTTAGTAAGGGCCTTGCCTGAGAAAGCACTAATAAAGTCAGTAAATTCAGTACAAAATAGTTTATTTAGTACTGTCGGTATGAAAATAATTAAGCTGAATAAATTTTAGTCACTGAACTAACTGAATTTTGCACTGAAATTGGTACCCATATGTTTTTTCAATTGAATAAACATAAAACAAGTAGAATATAATTTTAATGAGATACACACAGAGAAATAAAAATAAATGTTTTTTAAAGATCATTAATTAAAATATTGTGCCTGCAGCGGTAGCCCTGTGGCATCCGATCCCATCAGATCTCGGAAGCTAAGCAGGGTCAGGCCTGGTTAGTACCTGGATGGGAGACCGGCTGGGAACACCAGAAGCTGTAGGCTTGGGAGAAGGACCTGGCAACCCCCTCTCAAAAATCAATCCGCCATTGAAAACCCTATGAACAGTAGAGAAGCACTGACAACAGTGTTTCCCCTATTGTACTGAGGGTCGCTATGAGTCGGATACCGACTTGACAGCACCTAACAACAACAACAATTAAAATATTGTAGACTAGAACATTTTGAAACTTCTAATAAAAGAAACATTTAGTGTACATAATATCATATTTTGGAATGACTGACATTTTTCTTATATTGTTTTATAAAAATTGCCAGAGCTCTTCTTTCAAGGGGCATCGAATAAAGAAAACAAACAAGGTGATGTACAACGCTCGTTCTGCAAACCCTCTAAAGAAGGAAAACCACCCACGTCTGACCCACACTCTTAGTGTGAAGTTGTATCCTCCATTGAGGTTATGGTGGTGCGCGCCTGTAATCCCACCAACTCAGGAGGCTGAGGTGGGAGGGTCACAAGTTCAGGGTTGGGGTAGCCCACACAACTCAACAAGACCCCATGTCAAAACAAAAAATGTAAAAAGGGCTGGGGGTGCAGCTCAGCGGTGGAGCACTTGCCTAGCATGCAGGGGGCTGTGGGTTCAATCTACAGTACTGTAAAAAACAAAAAAGGCTGTTATATCTTCAGTGACCTAGACCTCCATCAGAGTGAGAGCTACTGGGCTTAGTTTTACATACTTTTCCACTAGTGTTAACTAGTAAAAATATAAGATGCCCACTTATTCTGCATTTCAGATAAACAACAAATAATTGCTTAGTCTAGTATGTCTCAGGGCTGAGGTTTCACTCAGCTGGTAGAGTGCTGCTCTGCACTTTCTGAGGACCCAGGTTCCATCCCCAGCACTGAAAAGTGGTTGGAGGACATGGCAATTCACTCCCGAGGCAATCCTGAAATAATCAGCCATTAAAAACCCTATGAGGGTCGCTATGAGTCAGACCTGACTCAACAGCACCTAACAACAACAAAACAATGTGTCTCAAATATTGCAAGGATTATTTATGCATTATTTTCATACATGTATACATAACATTTAAAATTAAAATTTAACTGAGAATTCTTAATACCACCAAATCCACATAAAATATTGCAAAACTGCTGGAAGTTATAAAAATGTAGAGTGTGGACCCCATGCTATGCAAACCACAGAAAAGCTATGCTGGCAAAGGAATAATGTATAATAGATGCAATAAAGTATACACAAAGGAAACGTCCATTCTTACGTCAGAAAGACAATGACTAATCAAGGGAATGCTGTGCAGGGGAAGAGAGAGGCTTAGGAGCGAGTCCAAGAGACCTGTGTCTCAACCACCCCCCCATCTGCTGAGCAATTTTGGACAAAGATGATGGAATTATTTTCTTTGCTCTTCCTTTTCTATAGAGAAAAATAACTGGAGATTCTTTAGAGATCTAAATGCTGTGTGAGTATAATTTAAGCCACCATCATAAATTACGAAGCTCAAGTCTCTAGAGAGACCATTTAATTGGCATTATAATGTCAATAAGTACAAAAATGTGCCACCAAACAGGAAAAATAATGTCACTGTGCTATCAAGTGTGTTTTTAGTTTGGATGAATTTTAAAATTGCATTCACTTTATCACAGACTTTTATTACTGTTAATGTAAAAGGATTTGGACTACAGATAAATAACTGGCCAGACCTCATATCCTAGAGTCTAATGCTATAAACTTGCAAAACAGAGAGTTTGTGTTCGTTTTGTTCAAACGATAGGGTCACATTTGCTTTTTCGATCCCCCTCAAGTCAAACAACAAACAGAAATACCACTACCAAAACAACAACAAAAACTGAAACCATCTCCTAATTTTTACAAATAAGTTGTAGATGTGAGTAACAGAGGACAGTAGAAAGTTAGTTTTTAAATTTCTCATTTAAGTTTTTATAGCAGCCATCAACATCCTTCAGACAGAAATGATTAAGAAATGGCATTTGGCCTGGTGTGGCGGTGCACGCCCGTAACCTCAGCACCTCAGGTGGCTGAGGCAAGAGGATCACAAGCTCCAGGCCAGAGGCAGCCTCCATAACTCAGCAAGACCCTGTCTCAAAATTAAAAAATGCACCGAGTTTGTAGCATTAACTTCCCCAGTACCAAAGAGGTGGAGAGAGAGAAGACCTGCACAGTTACGGGAGTAAGACGGTGTAATGACGTACAAATGGGAAGAGGGTGTGGGAATCCACTCCCGATGCAATCCCGAAAAAATCAGCCATTGAAAACCCTATAAGGGATGCTATGAGTTGGACATGACTTGACGGCACCTAACAGCAACAATGAAGTAGAAAAACTTAAGGCACGTGGAACACGCGTGGAACTGAAGCATGCACTCCTGGGGATTTTCTAAGTCACAGCTCGAAAGTGCCTAGGCTCTTACAGGAGGAGTTAAGAAAGTTTCCCCATCTTTCTGAGAGCCAGAGAGGTGACCTCCTTGTCCCCAGGGGTGCTACAGACTGGGGACTCCACCCCACGCCCTGCCCTGCACGGCAGGCCCCAGGTGCCAGACTGAGCACCGCTCAGCCCACCAGCTTCCCCGCAGCTCCAGTTCTGCCAAGGAGGTCATGGGGAAGCCCTGCCTGCCAGGTGCCCAGCACAGCCGTGGAGGCGTTGCTGGGGAGGTCTCTGAAGGGTATCTGGAGTCGCTGGAAGCACAGTGTGGACCTTGCTCCCCTAATCCTTCAGACAACCTGGCACGTGCCTTTTCCCTCCTTTGTTGTTGTTGTTGTTGTTAGGTGCTGTCGAGTCGGTATCTGACTCATAGCGGCCCTTGTAGGGTTTTCAATGGCTGAGTGCTTCGGGATTGCCTTGGGAGTGGATTGCCAGGTCCTTCTCCCATTTTTGCGGTGCTGGGAATTGAACTCTGGGCCTCAGAGACTGCAGCGCAGTGCTCTACCCACTGAGCTAAATCCCAGCCTCTTCCCTCCTTTAAACTTCTCCTAATTATCAAGGAAAAGAGTTTCCTCCTTTCCTCAAGTAAAACCTGACCAATAAAAAAAGGATCCGAGGTCTCTCTCAGTGCCTCAATGAACATTTTCTATACGGGCCTGATAGGGCCATTTCCCGTCCAACGTAATTTTTTCTCCAAAAGAAAAAAAAAAAAAAACCCTCAGTAATGTAAAACCTCTCATACATTGAACACATGTTCTTGCAGCTGAGTCTAAGTATGAACGGTAAGTAAAGTGCTTCTCCCCAGAGAAAGAACAAAGATGTCCGGAGTTAGCGGGAGCTGATTCTGCTTCGGGCACTGACCTGCTACAGCAGCGTCCAGTTCATCATCATCGAAGGATTCCTGTGTGGTGAAGTCTCGCAGAGGCGACAGTGGGTAGGATGTGTTGAGATTCAAGCCCAGCATGAAGTTGTGCACCTTCCCTGCTCGGCCTTCTCTGGTATTGAACAAGGCTGAGTCACTCACCAAGGCCATTAGCATGCGGTAGACCCAACTTGCCTGGTCCTGGCTTTGATAATCCCTTCCCGAGTCTTCACTCTCGGTGCCTAAGGAAAACAAGGCCGTCACACACTCTCCGAAACGCATTCTCAAGAAAGAGAACTTTGGTTGGTTGAAAGTTAAAGTTAACCATAAAGCTCCAGGGCTTTTGATTCAACTTGTGCTTATTCATATCAACTGATGTAGTAAATCATCACCGCTGCTCCAACATCCTCGTAGCTACGTTTTACCCACAGGCAGCGTAAAGGTTATGTTTTTGACAGTGACATTGGTCTGTTCTCAGCTGCCCAGGTAAACCTCTTCACTTTCCCTCCTGCCCCTCTGCAGTCCTCTCCTTCCTTCTTCCTGTCTTCATGCAGATGCACACACACACACACACACACACACACACACACACACACACGCAGAAACTCCACGGTAGCCAACCCTAGCCTCTACGTTTCCTAGGTTTTCTTAAGTGTCCTTATCCTGTTTAGGAAACATGCAGGAATTATGCAAACTCAGGACAGACAACTGAAGGATTCAACATACGGTTGCTGTGCAGCAAAACCCACTACGAACTGGTCTCATGGCCTGTCGTTTCACCAGCCTTACAGGAGAGGAGGCAATGGATAGGGGAAGAGATGACATTTAGAGCTGTGGGCTTACCCCACATGATGCTATGTCGTTACACATCCATCAAACTCTGTGCAGGGCACAACTCGGAGAGAGGACCCTAATGTAAATGATGGACTGAGTGATAACAATGGGATCGTGTAGGCTCATCATTGGTGACAAATGTTCGACCTTAGTGGAAAACGTTCAGGTGGGGGAGGTCGTGTGGTGGAGAGGAGGGCAGAAGACACACAGAAATTGTATTTTCTGCTCACTTTTGCTTTGAATTTAAAACGGTTCTAAAACACTCTATGTGAAAAGAATATTGAAAACTAACTTTAAAATCCCCAAAAAACTTTCTTAATATCATCCTCTAGTCTAGGTTGGTACTTAAAACCAAACCAGCTGTATTCAAAGAGTTCTTGAACATCTCATCCTTAAGAACCAACTAATACTGTGTTGCTGTTGTTGTTAGGTGCCGTGGAGTCGAGTCCTGTCTGACTCATAGTGACCCTCATAGCGTTTTCAATGGAAGTGGGTTGCCACGTCCTTCTCCCATGTTTGTGCTGGGAATCAAACCTGGGGCCTCAGAGACTGCAGAGCAGCACTCTACCAACTGAGCTAAACCCAGCCCTGCTAATACCATAGTGGTGATCAAATGTCCTAAGTATTTATAGTAATTCATTTAATAGTTGACAAATCACTATGAGTCTGCTTAGTAATTCATAATGCATAATAATACATAATACATAATTAATTCTCAGAATGCTAGACCTGTGATGTCTATTCTCTTTGTGCTAACTAGCTTCCTTCACTGGAAGGAAATTCAAAATAAAAGCTTTGAACAACTAAAACAATGTAAAATTAAAACTTTAAAAGGAAAGAACTAAAATTAAGACTTCTTCCATCCAGGGTAAGTTTCCTTCGGGGATCCTGCCTGATGGCCAGGGCTGAAATATTCGACTAGGTGAATCATTGGCTGCATATAGTGGAGGACAGGGGGGCAAATCAGGCTCCAGGACCCACACTCGGTTCCTGATGAAAGCAGCCCAGGGAAGGGACTCTTTTTTAACATTCCCAAGCCTTCCCACATGAGGCACATCACAGCTCTGCGCACTGGCATTTCTGGAGAAGGCAGGTTTTCTCTGTAGTGCCCAGGCTCATCTCATGAGGAAGTAAGAGCCCAGCTATGAAAAGAGAATTCCAATTTTAGTGATAATTTGGCAAAGATAAAACAAGCTGTCCCAATATCCATACCGTGCCAAGGGGAATTCATTGTTTGGGACAAGATAGCATTTCATATCTCCTAAGATCCAGATGGGGCTGGGATTTAGCTCAGTTGGTAGAACACTACTCTATAGTCTCTGAGGCCCTGGGTTCGATTCCCAGCAATGCAAAAAATGGGAGAAGGACATGGCAACCCACTCCTGAGGCAATCTCGAAAACAACCAGCCAGTGAAAACCCTATGAGGGTCGCTAGGAGTCAGATACGACTCGATGGCACCTAACAACAGCAAGATCCAGATGGTTGTTTTCAAACTGTAACACGACAAGGTCATCCGATTATTATGAAATCTTCTCTTTGGGTTTTTTGTTTTTGTTTGTTTGGATTAATTTGTTTGATTGCTTGTTTTTAACCCTAGGGAACATTTTACATGTGGCTATGTTAAAAATTGTGTTAAAGCCATAAAAAAAAAATCTCCACTTTAAATCGAAATAACAAAATACTACATTGCAACAAATATCTCCGATCCTAACCTTCATCCTTGCTCTGAATCCATCGCTGACTACTGTGAGACACCAAGCTGAAAACTGCATTATCAAAAAGTAAACAGAGTCATTGACACTACCAAGTCCTGTGCTGAGCAAGGTCTCGGTCATTTCACTCACTTCACCATGGATTCTGTTCTAAGAGGTAGAGTGTTGACCACAGCATCAGATGAGGGACAGAGTGAGAATACAATTTTCTACATATGTAATTACATTTTAACAGATAACATTTTAATTTTTAAAGCTGCCTAAAAAATGTCTCCAAGCCACAATGTCCATGCTGAGCAGCACAGTTCCCCAGGCTGACATAAAACAGCATTCGGTATTCCCACCACTTAGGATTTGCTCATTGGTTTCACTGAAAATACTTCTGAGATATTTAAAAGGCAGTATTTGCAGTTGAATGAACGAGCAAATCCTAAGTGGTGGAAATACCAAATGCTGTTTTACATCACACTAGGGAACCCTGCTGCTCAGCATGGACATTGTGGCTTGGAGACATCTTTTTAGGTGGCTTTAAAAATGAAAAAAAAAAAAAAGTTATCTGTTAAAATACTTCTGAGGTATTTAAAAGGCAGCCTGCAGCCATAGGCCTGTGGCATCCGATTCCACCAGATCTCGGAAGCTAAGCAGTGTTGGGCCTGGTTAGTCCTTGGATGGGAGACCGCCTGGGAACACCACATGCTGTAGGCTTGGGAGAAGGACCCAGCAACCCACTCCCAAAAATCAATCTGCCATTGAAAACCCTATGAACAGCAGAGAAGCACTGACAATAGTGTTTCCCCTGTTGTACAGAGGGTCGCTATGAGTTGGATACCGACTCGACGGGACTCGACGGCACCTAACAACAATAAGAACATTTAAAAGGCAGGAACGGGCATCCGTCTGCCGCCTGCTTTGCTGCAGATTCAACGTTTGTCCCCTCAGTAGAAAGCAGCAATCCTGCCACCTCAGGGCTTAGGTCACCAGCAGGACCTTGACTGAGAAAATCAGAGCATTTCTGTCTCCTCCCCGTGGACGCTGCCAGCCAGGTGTCCGGCTCTCTCACCTTTGCCCTCGTGTGCTTCATCATCGCTGTCTGAACTATCGTTACTCACGATGTGCTTCGCCGTGATATTTTCTGTGGAAAGAAGACAAAACAAGTGGAGCAGCTCGAGGGTCAGAACTCACAACTACATTTAGTACGAAGAGGTAATCTGAGCAGAACCCCATCTCCCTGTGAATTTAGGCCAACGTGGTAAATCTAGATTTAGTAGATATTCTGGTGTTTTTAAATTTCCAACTGGAAAATAAAATCTCCCAGGACATGAAAATTAAATTAGTTTAAACCTACCCATTCCTGGTTTTAAGAGAGGATTTTTATTTGTTTATTTTAACCCTGATAAGAATAACCACTTGCTTATTTCCTTAAGTGGTGTACATGAAGGTTTATAAAGGGTAAAGATGGAGGGCACAAAAGCGTCTCCAGAGAATGAATAAAAGCTACCAGTATAAACTGTCCTCTTATTTGTAATAATACTGAAAAACATCTGTTGGAATGGAATGTACCTTTTGGTGCCAAGAATTTGTGTTTCCTTCAAAACTTACTGAGAGATCAGTTATAAAAACTGGAAGAGCAACCATTAATCATTAATACAAGATAACAGTAAAATCTAGTTAATAACTAGTTGTCTTTTTTCAAGGAAAGTGTACCTAAATTATAGAGCCCGCAGATCATTCTCATAATCATTATTTGTAGAAAAATCAAACTTTCCTTGGGCACACGAAAACAAACTCAGTAGTGACTGATTTTCTCCCTCTTCTGTTAGTATATAGAAGGGCTTTTTTTTATTTTAAGAAACTAGTTCCAAATTTATAATTTTTTTTTTTCTGTGTGTGGTATTGGGGGTTGAACCCAGGGCCTCAGGCTTGCATGCTTTGCAAGTACTGGACCACTGAGCTGCAACCCCAGCCCTTTTTTGTTTGTTTGTTTTTTAACTTTTTGCGACAGTGTCTGGCTAAATTACACAAACTGCCTCTGATCTCGAACTTTCGCTCCTCCTGCCTCCACCTCCTGAGCTGCTGGGATTATAGGCGTGCACCACTGGGCCGGGCTTCCAAATTTATAAGTTTTCTTGATAGCGCTATTTTGTAGGTTCTAAACCTAGAGAAATTTAGGTGTGACATTTGGTTTCCCTATATTATTCTGCATATTTGGTATGCCTACATAACACGAGTGATTATGTAATGGAAAAGTTAACAGATTCTTGAAGTGGTAGATTTTATTTTTACTAGCATGATTTATAAGTACAAAATTTAATAAGATAATATGTTTCTAAGCTAATTTATTATTATTCACCTCATTTTATGACCAGAGAGAAAGTAGTTTTTTTGTATAGAGACGAGAGGCTATTAAGAAATGATCCATTCCACATGTCACACACAATGGATGTTTCTGGTGCTATATATATTTTCTTTTCTTTCCTTAAACATTTCCTTTTGTCATTGTTGCTTTTGTTTTGCTTTGCTTTGTCTATTTTGGCCATATTTGGTACTTTGATTGAAGAAGGTGGTACACTAAAATACTGCCTTTTCTATAAGGAAGTTTTTATAGCATGAGTTGCTAAATCTCCTAAACTTTTGTATTTTGTATCTCTATGGTATAATATGGGAACTGGGGTTTAGCTCAGTTGGTAGAGCGCTGCTCTGCAGTCTCTGAGGACCCAAGTTCAATCCCCAGCACCGCAAAAATAGGAGAAGTCTTGACAATCCACTCCCGAAGCAATCCCAGAAAAATCAGCTGCTGAAAACCCTCTGAGGGTCCCCGTGAGTTGGCCCCGACTTGATTACATCTAACAACAACAAACAACAACAGCAATAGTATAATACATGTCTCTGTCTTTTCAAGAACCTAAGTTGCTTGCATGCACAACTCCTTAAGAAAGCAAATGAATTCATCTAAAGTCACTTGGCCATAGTCCTCTTTCCCTTACAGACTTTCTTCAAAAAGGAGAACGCAGACAGATCTACCTCTGACTGCCCTTCCGGAAGGAGAGCCCAGCCGGCCAGGACTGATCCGGTCCCCAGGGTCCCCAGTCCCCTTGGAGCCTCCTGGGTTTCATTTCTGGAAACCCTTATGTAATCTGAGGTGACTGGTGAATCCCAAATACACAAAATCCCCTCAGCGTGACACAGAGCAAGGAGGCTGCCAGACCCAGCCTCAGGGATGGCTCAACAAAGAGCCTCCTCAGAACCCCTGGGCCTCCGCCACGTCTCGCCCACTGCTGCTGTGTGACCTCAGTCCTGTCCTCTTCCTGCCTTAGGGGAAAATAATAACCTCCAGTATCTGGATTTTCCAGAGAGAAAGAGCCCAGGAACCAGGTCTCCCAGTGTGCGTTTCTTCTGTGCTTTTTCCTTCTTTCTTTTTTTCTGAAACCTTCATGTGATTTAGAGATACCGAGTGACTTCTGCGACGTTAGTTGAGAGCAGGACCTTCATCTGGGATACAATGTTTATTAGAACAAGTCAGGCAAGCTTGCTTATCTACGCACACTGTGCCTAGAGTTTAGCCGTTGAGAACGTGGCACCGTGCGAGAGGTCCGGCATGTTCAGCAGAGGCACCAGGCAGGCTGCTCACTACCTGAGCAATGCAATTACAGGCACACCTGCCTTGCAGGCTGGGTTCTTTTTATGTTTATTTTAAAATATTTAGCCCCAAAGAAATTATATAATCACTCTCCCATTACTAAAAACTATTCATAAGTGCAAGTGATGCTCCTAAAGAGAATAGTAATAAGTATACATTTTTAATGTTGTCTGTTGTTGTTGGGTGCCTTCAAGTCGGTATCCAACTCATAGCAACCCTATGTACAACAGGCGAAACACTATTATCAGTGCTTCTCTGCTGCTCATAGGGTTTTCAATGGCAGATTGATTTTTGGGAGGGGGTTGCCGGGCCCTTCTCCCAAGCCTACAGCACCTGCTGTTCCCAGGTGGTCTCCTATCGAAGGACTAACCAGGCCCAACCCTGCTTAACTTCCAAGATCTGACAGGATTGGATGCCACAGGGTTATGGCTGCAGGCACACCTTTAATAGTATTACATTTAAATATCAAACAAAATATTAAACAGCTAAAATCAGTTCTTGAAGGAGGACTAATAACCCTGCTTTTAATGATACTTACTGTGTTCTAATTAATGTCCCAATTATCCTCTATTATGCATATAAAGCTTAATTACATCAATGGCCATTGCCTGTAATGACCGGAAGCCATGTCTCCAAAAAACAAAGCAAAACAAAAATCCTACAGTAAGCCTTTCACACGAATGCATTCTTCAAATGAATTGGTCATTGAAAAATTCCTCACTGTTATTCTACCAGCTTCCCTGTTGCCAAATTGAAGCGTGATTTTTCATGGACAGAGAAGAAATACTAGGCAGCTGTCTGCTGGCCTGTAGGAACCCCAGATTCACACTGGCATTCCATAGCATCTCGCTGCTATCAGCCAAAATAGCCCTAAAGAAAACTAGTGCTGATGAGCTAGGGACAGTCAGTCTTTGGAGAGACAATGAATGTATGGCTTGCTGTTTGTTTTAAGTCAAACTTATTCATTAAGAAAACTAGCAAAGAAGCAGTAACAATACCATTTCACCTGTTGTATGTAGGGTCGCTGTGAGTTAGACACTGACTGGACTGCACCTAACAAGAACATGTTTCTACTGTGTTATTCTTACAATCAATAAAAACCACTTGCCTTCAATTGAGTTGTCTACTTTTCCAAGTTTTATAAGTGTTATTTTTAAGTTTTTTATGGGATAATGAGATAGGTTTAACGAAAACCATTAGTTTTAGTTTCTAGGAGGCGATTTAAATTTTCCCTGCTTTATAGTATGAACTGGCATGATGTAAGAGGCTTATAGAATTCTAGTGAGTTAGCATTTGAGGGACACAAACTGTGACAAGCATGAAGTTATCTTTAACTGTCATACTGTGTTCAAGTGTGGACAAACTTAGTCTTTAAAAAGCTACCTTTATGAGCCAGGCACAGTGGCACACATCTGTAACTCCAGTGACTCAGGAGGCTAAGGCAGGAAGATCATGAGTTCAAGGCCAGAGGCAGCCTACACAACTTAGTGAGACTCCGTCTCAAAATAAAAAATAAAAAAAGGGCTGGTGGTGCAGCTCAGTGGTGGAGAATTTGCCTAGCAGCATGTGTGAGTCCCCAGGTTCAAGCCCCACTAATCAGAGAGAGAGAGAATGAGAGAGAGAGAGAGAGAGACAGAGACAGAGACAGAGACAGAGACAGAGACAGAGAGAAAGAGGGGGAGAGGGAGAGGAAATGCAGGATACTCTAACACAAACAGAATGTTATAAGTATAATGATGGAAAAGAATGGAGATGCCCTGCTGCAAATTATTTGTAAGAACCAATTGTCTTTATGAATTTTATAATTTCAGTTCCAGAAATAATACCTAAGAAATAACCTGCCTTATGATTTTAGGAAATACTTAGGCTGATTCACCCAAACTATTGTTAAATTTAATAATTAAAATCCTTACGAGATTTAGGATTCTCTACATACATGCATGTGAAATTTATCAATATAGCGTATTTTAACCAATGTAAGCATTTTTACGATACCTAATTCTTCCTCCATTGTGGAACCTTTGTTTTGTGAACCAGAGACTCCCAAAACTCTGTTGAACAATATGGAGAAGGCGCTTCCCCAGACACCTAAAGTAGAGCAGAGACAAGAGTAATTTGAAGTGTACCCGGATCTAAAATGGGCAAACCAGTAACAGATCTTAACCACTTACCCATTAGGAAATGCAAGGGGTTTTCTTCATATTTTTTCACAACTGTTCCCATGAAAAATTTGCTTCCAAATAAATCAGGAGCCATAAAGGTGCCATATTTAGCCATGCCAATCTCATATGGACTAAATTCAACCCAATCTGAAAGCATTTGAAAAACAAAATGACTCATCAATAGGAAAATGCCGTAGAGATGTATACAGTTAATAATGACTCAACAAGGGCATGATTAGTCTCACTTAAGTTATTAAATAACAGCATTGCCCAAATGCCTGTCATATGCATGACATTGTGTAGAGATTGGAGGATAAAAGCTTACAGATGAGTACGGTGAGACGCATAAAAAGATCCCTTCCAAATGACATGAAATGAATGTCCTTTTTCATTTAAAACTTGGACATCTTTTGTAAAACCCATTTTCATTCTAAAGAGTGTAAAACTAAAAACTACTAATTCAGACATAAAAGCCATGAAAGAAAAAGAAGAAATTAAAGTTTCTGAATTCCAAAACACCTAATCGCCAAAGTTTTAGAAAAGGAATCATGCACCTTTACTTACTGCTTGCTTAAAAGTGGAGAAGAACTTTCTACTCTCATGAAAGGAGTTATGAGATGACAACTGTGACGAGATAACATTGTTGTTTATTCAGATTCCAGGTAAAGGGCACTTATGCCCACCATCAGAGAGCAGCCTGCTCTATAAGGATTGGTGTGGAGATGGTGAGATAGGCCTCGCCACCAACCAGAGGCTGTTAGGAAAATTCCCATGTCAGCCCACAGAATTTCTCATCTCCAAATTTTACACCGCTATCTTGGGAATGCCTGCAGCCATAGCCCTGTGGCACCCCATCCTGTCAGATCTTGGGAGCTAAGCAGGGTCAGGCCTGATTAGTCCTTGGATGGGAGACCACCTGGGAACACCAGGTGCTGTAGGCTTGGCATCCCACTCCCAAAAATCAAGGACCTGGCATCCCACTCCCAAAAATCAATCCACCATTGAAAACCCTATGAACAGCAGAGAAGCACTGACAGTAGTGTTTCTCCTGTTGTAAGCAGGGTCGCTATGAGTCAGACACCGACTCAACGGCACCTAACAACAACAATCTTGGGAACTAAAGTAGAACAGCTTCTTCTCTCCTGCTTCTCTACTGATCCTCCTTTGTTATCACTGTGGCCTGCACATACTGCAGTTATAGACACTTTCCAAAACCAAGGTCTGCCTGCTGTGCCACCCAGAAGAGTCCATCTATCCTTGCACCTCTGGTGTCTGCTGCGGACCACCCTTCACCTTCACCCTCTCTCTTGCCGCCCCATCGCTCACTCCCAACTTCCCACAGAGACTAGCACCCCGACACTCAGTCATTGCCTCCCATATTCTGAACAAAAGTCATCACCCTTCCTGACAGGCCAGCTTGATTATTTTGGTAAAGGAGACTTTCACAGCCCAGAAAAGGTGTTTTTTTGTACAGAAACTCCTCCTGTCCTCCATGAAATCCACCAGTGCTCCCCACTGCCCTGTCAGCCTCATGTGCTCTTTTCTTTCCTTACCAGAGTCTCCCTAGTCCTAGGACCTCATAGCAAGAATAGTGACGTCCCTACTTCCAGCTCCTTCACTTCTCCAATCCGCAATATGAGTCACCCAAACGCTAAAAAAATAAAAACAACTTCCCAACTAATGTATTTCCCTTTACTTTAAAAATTAAGTAAAAATATTTCTTCCTAGAAATCAAATATTTTCATAATTTAGTGCTGAGATTTCCCCCAATTACATGTACCTCCTCTTCATGTGCAAATCCCAGGCTGTTTCGTTTAGTGCTCCTAAAACAAACCCACGACTTCCTTCGAAGGATTTTCTTACTGTTTTCGTAGAAGAGTGCCTTTTTGCTTCTACTTGACAGGTCTTTCCAAGTTCAGGCTGAATTCAAGTCTTCATGCCAAGTCAACACACGTTAGCAGATGATAATATTCTAGCAGCAGAATACTAATTCTTCCATGTTTTTTTTTTTTTTAACTTTAAGTGGGACCATAATGTTTTTTAGGAAAAGTACTGTTTTTACTCCTATAGTTTCTATCAAAAAAATTAGCACAAAGCCAGGTGTGGCATCCACACCTATAATCCCAGCACTCCAGGATTATAAATTTGAGGCCAGCCTGGGCTACATAGCAAGACCCTATCTCAAAAAAAAAAAAAAAAAAAAAAAGTATAATGCTGAGTCCATCACCATAAGTTACACTCAGTGAGTGGAAATTTTTAAGTGAAATTCTAAATCATCTCTGCCATGGAGTGGAGGAGTCAACAGTAAATAATGGCCTACACACTAATGTTCATTTGTTGAAAACCTTCCAAGCAAAAAGCTTTTAAAGTTATTCCAAAGGGGAAGAAAAACACTTTGGGATTTATGAAGTAAAGTTGCTGATAAAACTTTTGTAAGCTAATTTGATTCTATGCCCTTCTGAACTATAATTCCAAGATTATTTCAACTTTTTTTCTACATAGCCATTTTTAAACAAACAAACAAACAAATAGATATTCCCATTCTTTTATTTTATCTTATTTTTCCTCAGTACTAAGTGAAGTCACTTGAACTCTCATGACGTGCACCTTAGAATGCCTCGTCTGGTAGAGGATCCACATCCCTACCAGAAGACACAACCCAGACCTCAGCACAGAGCTTATCAAGGGAGGTGTGTGCTGCCCCCTCCTCTCAGTACCACATCCAGGTCTGCAGGTGTCTGCATCAGACATGTAGGCCCGAAGACCACACTGAGGACTGGGGCCTTCACTCACTCTGGAGGGGTCCAGAGCATTATTAGCTTTCTGAAACATCATCTATTCTTTAATTATTTCAATCAAGTTTTCTCTCAACAATGGCTATCAACTAAAGGTTCAGAATAAACAGTGACCTCTGTGAAAATGCCGTAACAGACTACAGTTTGCCACTTCAAAACAGCAACACTAATACTATTATATATTTTATGTTGCTTTGTAATTTTCAGTCTTATGCAAAGATCAGTGATTATTGTCTTTATAGCTCCATAAGATAAATCGCATTGTTAAAAATACTTTTAAAAGATGAGGAAAATAAAAATCGGAGCAATTTAATGACCTATTTGAGATATTTCAGCTTAGAAGTCAAGGGACACAAATCAGCTAGTGCTCCTCTGACTGTACCAAGATGCTTCCTGGGCGAGAGGTGATTTCTTTGGCCTTGACGAGATCTGGATAGCACACTAGTGCTATTTATCAACCGATTCCAAAAACTTCAGAACTCCACTGAAGGATGGCTATGGTGTGAGGGATTGCAGGAGCAATTTCACCAGGGCCCTCACTTTTCTCATAGAATAAAGTCTCAAGTTTCCCCCCCGAATTTGACTGAGGAGTGGACGGGCCGCTGCTGAGCAGCCGTGTTTGCCTTGGACTTCCGTCACCTGGCTCCCTCCGCTCCACAGTTCCACGGTGACACTCACCTTTCATACACTAAAACCCATTCCCCTTTAAAGTCTTGAACACCAACTTTTCTTATACAGATTTCAAAGGACATTCTGAATTGTTAGATGTCCTAGAAACTTAAGGGGGCCTGCTGCTGTTCCAATTATGTCATCACATTCATTTGTCAAAACAGGCTGAGAGTCTAACCCTCAGTAAACAGATCAAGGAACTGAGGCTACGAGAGAACATGGACAAGGCCACAGCATGCGTTAACAATGTCTGGACACTCTTCTGCCTTAATTTCTTTAGCCTGTATCGTGAATTTCCTAAACAGACCGGACGATGAGGTCCTACACACAAGAACAATACACTATGGCGGGGAGGGAGCCAGCGTCTGGAGCCAGGCACACGGCATTCATTCCTCATGCCCAGGCGTCAGAGCAACCCGTGTGGTATTGTGAAAGCAACAAAGAATGTTTAAGGCCACTTCGCAGCTCTGCCACTTACTATCCACGTGGCAAAGTGCAAATCGCTCATTTTGTCTTTCTGAGGTTTTGTTTCTTCTTCGGTGAAGTACAGGTAAGAGTACCTACCTCCCTACATTACAACAAAAACGTAAGAGGATAATAAGCCTGATCAGTGCTTTCTGAGCCATGAACATGCTCCACGTTTCAATCAATTTCATCAATAAGCACTTGCTTATTAGTGAATGAATCCCAGGTGTATTACTTTTTACGCACCATTCAAAATTCTTCCATGAAAGTACTCAGTCAAGGGAAAACATGAGAATAAAATTACAAAAGGTATTCTGGATTTAAATCTGCTAATTACATGCCATTTGTGATGACTTTTAAAGCTTATGATGTAAAGAAGTTACTAAAATACTTTTGCTAAAAACATAATGAACCACACCAGCCAGTCAGAAATGCCACGACACTGCAGGATAACCTTGGCTGGGGCTCCCCAAGAGTTTGATGTCACATACTTTTATAGCACGCAAGAAATGAATCCATAGAAGAAACAGGTATGTCCCCCCAAGATTTAATAAAAATGAGATTCTTCGTCCATCAGCCACTGCACCCATAGACTAGTATGTTTTAGGTGCTGAATTATAAAAGTTAGAAAAGTGCTTTGAATGGCAGGGATTTACCATATAGCCAATTAATGAAACGATCATTAGCAAGTAAAAGAAGGGCTGGAGTTTAGCTCAGTTGGTAGAGTGCTGCTCTG
Source organism: Pedetes capensis (assembly GCA_007922755.1). Taxonomy (NCBI): domain Eukaryota; kingdom Metazoa; phylum Chordata; class Mammalia; order Rodentia; family Pedetidae; genus Pedetes; species Pedetes capensis. The sequence continues at coordinate 16,802 of VMDO01003304.1, forward strand.
CATGCTCCAAGGCCCTGGGTTCAATCCCCAGCACCACAAAAATGGAAGAGGGACCCAGAAGCCAACTCCTGGAACAAGCAGCCATTGAAAGCCCCATAAATAGCGGAGAAGCGCTGACATAGCGCCAGGCATGGCACAGTGTCGGGGAGTGTTTTGTTCTATTGTACATAGGGTCGCTATGAGTCAGACCTGACTCAATGGCACCCAACAACAACTAAGTAAAACAAAGTGCATTGCCTAAAAGCATCAGGCATGCTGTGTTGTCAATAGTCATTGAGAAACAAGTAGCTAACTTGAGTTATTGACTATATTCATGATATTTTTTAAATTTCGATACCTTAAATAAAGAGATAGTAGTTCCTATTTTCATGGAATGTTCCACAACCAGAAAATCATCGAGGTCAGTATCTTCTTATAGTTTCAAAGTTTCTTTTGTTGTGAAAATGTATTCAAATAAGCAGCTGCATTCCCTATGGTATTTCTCTAGAGAAACATCACTGGAAACCACGGGCTGGAAATGTCCTGAGAGAGGAAGGGACATACCTGCAAACATCAGCTCTGACACGTCAGGCTTGACGTGCAGACAGGTGAAAAGCGGCAAAGGGCACCGCGCAGCATTCACTTTTTCCTTCAGGCTACTCAAGGTAGTGTTCATTCTCTGTCCACAGAAGGGAGACGGAAAGGTTTTAATGCATACGCAAACACAGGTCAAAGCTACTCAAAATAGCACTTCCAATCAAAACACTTAGATGTTTTATAATAAGTCCTATTATTTCTAGAAATTTCTGGGCCCTGAACAAACGGTAAAAAGAAAGCTGTCTGGAAATAGTTGTCTGTGTTCTAGAGCAATCGTAACTCCAGGGACTGACTACATGTGAACCGGAGAACAACTTGGCAAGATGGAGCCTGGAAAATATTTATCCCTGGAGTGCCGGCCAGAGGCCTTTCTCTAGCCGCCCCCGCTTTATCTCCAGATGAAACGTCACCCTGTGGTTATGTGTCAAGCGCCTTTATTTCCTGTGATCCACTTCCTTTTCTGTCTCTTTACAGGCAGTCTTCATTCTTCTGCTTTAAACTATTACACATGTTCGCCTCCTCATCTAAAGAGGTGACCACTTTGGGGGTGGAATGAGGGGTAAAAGTGTGAATCTTCCAAAGAAAAGCAATACAAGACTACTTCCCCACACTTGGAGACTGAAAGTCTGAATGCATTAGTAAACACTAGTGTGAAATGTGGAAGCATTGCATCTGGCAGCCAGAACACTCTCAGCATGTGCTGTTGAAAGAATAACTTGAGCCAACTGACTTTTCCAAAATGTGCCATATTTCCCTTCACTTCAAACATTATGCTGTGCATTGCCTACTCGTCCTGAGAGGATCGCAGAGAGAACCGTGGCTTACGTTGTGAATTAGTGTTTCTCCTATTAACATCCCAAAGATGTCAGTGAAGGTGACGGGCTGGCCAGAGCTTCTCTTCTTCCATAAAGACTCAACGTATCTTTTAATTTTCTGCGGTGTGAGAAGTAAAAGGGGGTTGTGGCTAACATTCTTCATGAGCTCTTCGTTAATTTCCTCTGGCCCTTTCTCTGGAAAATCAGGATGTGAGTACAAGGTAGACATGTACCTGTGAAGAAATCCAAATATAATTAGTATATTAGAAATCCAAATATAATTAGATAAACAACCTGACACAGTAGTTTCCAAAGAGCGGAGGTGCCACCCATCCTAAGATAAGGAATGGTGGACGTATTTGGCTACCTTATTTATTTGAAGATACTGACCTACCTTAGGGCAGAAAGCATCAGTCCGAAGTGAGCTGGTGTGCAAGGGAAGCAGATTAGCTGAGAGCAAAGGAGAAAAGCAGAGGAGAGGCCTCGTCTCCGAGGAGAGGATGCCCAGCTGGGCCCACCACGCACTGTCCCGTCAGCCAGGAGTGTGCATTGCTATCGGGCTGTTAGAGGCCAGTGACGCAACGCATGTGAGTCACGTAAACGGCCTGACTCGCTGGGGTGCAACAGGAGCCAAGTAATCGCATAATCTCACTTTCACGATGATTATCTCCAGGGAGAAAATGTGCCGTCCCCAACTATTGAGAATGACTAATTCTCCTGATAAATGCTTTTTAAAAAATTGTTCATTGGCCAACAAGACAAAATCTCAAACCTTGGTAAAGGCGGGTCTCAGAATTGAGAACCTCTGAAACTGAAGGCAAATCCTAGAGAAGCCACAGGTCTGTCTGGCAAAGGACCCCTTGGGAAGCCACTTGGTGACACCAGAAATCACCACGAGCCTTGGCTTCTGTGTCTGGATGGTAACAACTCTGTTTTGGCCTTCCTCCATGGAATCAAAATGTCCAGTACTGTAGATCTCATACTGAATATTCATGACTTCCTTACTTATCTGTCCCCACGAATAAATTGCGACCTACTCCAGGAGAAGAACTTTGCTGATTCATCTTCTTTGGCCTCAGTGACAAGCTAATGCCTGGCATATTGTAAGCACAGCTGACAGAACCAAACACATTGAAGACATAAACATTCTACTGCTTTATCCAACCAAAGGCAAGATAGTTCCTGCTGTAATCTCCTGTTTCCTTGGGGTTCCGGTGAGCAGCCTTTCGTAAAGGCTTATCTCCTATTCAGGGAGGGGAGGAAGTTCTTACTGAGGAGATGCTATGTTCTAAACCCTGTGTTCCTCACTTGCTCCTAAACTCTTGTCTTGAAAATTCACAATGGGTCCGGGAACAGTAGCATATGCCTGTAATCCCAGAGACTCAGAAGCTGGAGGCAGGAGGATTGCAAGTTTGAGGCCAGAGTTACTCTCTGTAACTTAGTGCAACCCTGTCTCACGACTTAAAATAAAAAAAAATCTAAAGGGGCTGGGGTACATCTCAGTGATACAGCACTTGCAAAGTATGCACAAGGCCCTGGATTCAAGTCTCCATTACCAAAAGAAAAAAGAAAAACAGAAAAACAGAAAGAAAGAAAGAAAGAAAGAAAGGAAGGAAGGATGGAAGGAAAAGAGAAAAATTCACAATGACTTCAAATCTGCTTTAAAGGTGATGAAAGAATTGATAAATTTAAATGAAAGGCTCACATTCTCCAATTAATAACAAAAGAATTAGAATTTAAAATTTGTCCGGTCCCACGGTTGGTATTATTATTACTGTTGTTTTTGCTGTTGTTATTGTTATTTGGTTCTGGGTTTTGAGGCAGGCTTTTGCTATTCAGCCCAGGCTGGCCTTGGACTTGGAATTCTTCTTCCTCAGCCTCCCAGGCATAGGCTTTATTTTTTAATCTAGTATATAAGTTCTCAGCTCCCAGAGACCAAATTATTCTCACTTCACAATAAATTAGAATTTCTTGTTGGACTTAGAGTTCCTTATAGGCAAACTGAGAATGATGATAAAGTTAATTAATGGAAAATGATAGATCCAAAATGGAACTCATGCTCAACAATGACAATGGCAAAGATTTCTTAGAAGATTTTGGTAACACAAACTGAGTTTGTGACTGTGCCCCCTTTATGTGGCACAGATAAATCAGAGAGCCTTACTCTCAACTCAGGCCTGGTACAATCACCAAAAGCTATAAAAGTATAGCTTAGAACACTTGAAAGATACAGCATCCCTCCATTCTTATACTTACTCCAATGTCTACAACATGATTCATCCACATGAATAAAAGTATGATTTTCTGGATACTGTTATAATTTTTAGTAATTGCACACATGATTATAATGGTGTTGGTTTGGATTTAAGTACATAAAAACATAGTAAAATAAAACATCTCTAAGCCTGTAAGTGGTCAGCTCTGAAAATATTCAGAATATGGTTCATTCTTTATGAGACCACCAATAACTTCTTAACTAATTCTACTCTCAAGAACAATTCCACCTATATGGAACATCCTTAACTTATTAAAAAGGTGAGCCAGGCACTGTGGTGCTCACCTGTAATCCCAGCTATTGGAGAGTGTGAGGCAGGAGGATCCTAAATTCAAGGCCAGATGCAGCCTGTGCAACTTTGTCAGACCCTGTATCCAAATGAAAATTAAATAAATATACAAAAAATATAAAGGAATTGGGGTGCAGCTGAGTGGTAGAGCACTTGCTTATTATGTCCTGGGTTTAACCCCCAGTACTGAAGAAAGATGTGTGTCATTTAACTGCACACAGTTTACATGTTTTCTTGAATTCTAGGAAGCTTAAATCTAAGGCCTATGCTATATGCCTAGCAATGCTATATATCACATCAAGAACTTATTCTGAGCTACATTTTTCCTTTCCTTTCCTTTCTATCTTTAATGTACGCTATCTAACTTTATTTTGTGATAAGATACACTAAATATTTTTCAAAACGAGGCAGGATAAATATGAACAAAAAAAAACAAAGACTTGCTGGGCCCTGTGGCTCCTGTCCATAATCCCAGAGACTTGGGAGACAGAGGCAGGAGGATCTCAAGTTCAAGGCCAGAGGCAGCCTGCATAACTTAAAGAAACCCTGCCTCAAAATAAAAATTGGTCTAGGATGTGGCTAAGTGGTAGGACACTTGCAAAGCATGTGTGAGGCCCTGGGCTCAGCCCCTGGGTACAGCAAAAACAAAAAACAAAGACAATGTCATTAGATATCAATAAGTCACTAAGTGATAAACGACTTTTTTCAAAACTAAGTGAAAAGGATACGATATGATCATTCTATTAGAATAATTTCTTACAGTTTACAGAGTGATATCATTATTAATATATGGCTTACTTTACGCTAAGAGTTCTCCATCTATATTTAACTTATCTTTAAATGAACCAACATAACAACTGTAGCAAGTACCTCTGCCCTATGGTTTGCCTCTAGTAAGATCCAACAGTTCTTCTTCCTACCGTTACTCCCAACATTAACGAGTAGATGTAAGTCCAGAAAGCCCTTCTTAGGTGGTTGTGGTTGGTGTAAAATCTCGGACTGTGTCACACTTTAGGAGGTACGTCTTTTCAAAGGTACAAAATGTATGTGGATGTCAGCCCCATTCTCTCTTTTTGTTCCAGGTGGAAAGGCTGCAGCCCATCTTGGCTCTACAAAGAATGAGTTAAACTCATTCAACTGCATCCTATCTCTACCTCTCCCCCACCACACACCCACCATGAGGACAATGGTGTGGGAATGGAAGCCCCAGTGAGAAACAGAAAAACCTAGAATTCCTCAACATTAGCACTGGATGGATCTTTGTTGTTTGACGTTCCTTAACACACATCCCTTGGAATTCTCAAGCATGAATCGGACGCCCTTTCCATGATGCCATTGTGGTTACATCTGAGGATTGGATTTTGGCTTTGGTCATAGCTAAAAATAGACTAATAGACAACAAATACTTTTTCTATGTGGTTATTTAAGCTTAAATAGCTTCCTTGGTTGTATCAGAGCAAATTTCAGGTATAACTGGTTTCTGTGGATTATAAAACCATCTAAAACACACAAACATCACTCCCAACTTCTAACTCCATAGTTAAACCTTAATTTTGAACTTTTAAAATTGTTTCTCAATTACACCAATTAAATTTCCAAAAGCAAGTCTCTTAGACATAGCAGAACTTCCACAAATAGTGAATGAAATGGCCTTATATTTAATCTATGAATTTGTAAATATTTGCCTCCAGTTTTCAACATATTTCTATGATAAGATACCTCATCCTATCTAGATGCAATCAAGTGTGAAATTTTAAAAGCTAAATCATGCAGAGAAGAAGAAATTTTCAATTCAATCCTTGTGTCCAGACCATTTAGTCAATGTTTTAAAATATCAGTGCCTACCCCCTAGGGCTGACATTTATAACTTTTGTACTCAAGAATGTGCTGAAGTGATTCTTATAAACAACTAACATTTGGAATGACTTGAAAAGACCCTGCACATTTTCTCATGGCTGTTTCATACTATTAAACTGAAGGTTCTCATTCCTGAATTCTATTTCAGTCAGCTCTAAGGAATGAGCCCTATTGTCTGTAGATGGAGATAAACCTCCATTTCTTGTTAGAAGGTAATGTCATATGAATGTAAAATGAATATTGAATGCCCCTTACAATGCTACAAGGCAACCGCTTTACCTGAGGATGAGAGTTGGGCTAAAACCCTAAGTAAGAGGACACAGAATTATTATTATAATTCTACCAGTTTACTCATTAACCAAGTCTCCAGGTTGGCTAATATTTATATTTAATGAATCACAAGTATGATACAAAAATAATTTCAGAAGTAATTACCATAAAGGTAGTTGCAGTTGTAAGGGAAGCTTTGTCCTACATAAAATTCCATTTTGTGATCACAGAAACCTTTCTGGGAGGTCCAAGCCTCTCCACATATTTCCGTAGCACTTCATTAATGCCAGATAATGGCCATGTATCCACAGAATATAAAAACTTACACCACACAGAAACGTAATTTGTTTTTCCAAGTCTTTCCGAATTCCTTCCTTTAACTTTTTACTTTCTTGCCTGTCCTCTTCCAGAGAGAAGCATTACCGTGAATCATCCTGCGCACCTCTTCTTCTGTCCCAGGAAGTGTCTCCTATTTTCGTGGCTAACACCTCCGTCTGGGCTCCCTGCTTTGTACTTTGTCTCTACCTGAATGTTTTTCTATGATCCTTGTATTCCCTTATCTCCCATCTATACCTCTGCATTATTTCCTCCACCTCAGACTTCTACAAAAATACTTAGGTCTGTTAAATTCTGAAAACAAAACAAAAACCCTTCCCTGAGCCCTGTGTTCTCTACAGTGACTGCTCACCCCTTCCCTTTCTGCCTAAACTGCGCAAAATAATACACAGTTCTTACAGGTTCATAATTCCCGCCTTTTGCACTTTGCCTTTTATTCACTTCCCATCCTTTGCAATTTTGGGACCCAAAGTAGCTTTATTTACTTTATCGAGTGGTTCCCGGTAACACCAGAAAGCTGTCTAAACCCAGCCCTAAGCTCTCTTAAAGCACCAGTGGCTTCCCAAAGCCCTGCTCCCTCCCTTGCCTCTGGCACTCAGCTCTCACCTGCAGCATCTCTCATCTTTCGTTTAAGCCTCGGGATACTTGGTGCTCCACAAGTCACACTGGTTACAGTAAATGAAGTGAGAAAAGGTGGTGGGCCTGCCAAGGAAGGGTGCGTGGATAAAACAGCACAGAACGGAAGTCCTGGAGGAAAGTCCCCCTTAAGGAAAGAAGTGGAAGCAGTAAAGGGAATACAGAGGACGGACAGACAGGGAAGAGGGCAGGACAGGAGCTCCTGGAAAGCAGAGCAGGTCAGTGTGTGACAGGACTCACCCCCCAGTCCCTAACTCCCTCAAAACAACGATGACAAAAACCACACACACACACACACACACACGTGCAAAATGAGACCTCTGAAGAGGACCATCATCGTTTGGAATTAAGTAGTCAGTCCATGAGTAAAAACCTATTGTAAGAATTTAAAGCGTGGCCTTTAAGAAAATGGAATATAAAAGAGAAAGCAAATCTTTAAGAAAATAAGACTTTGAGAAATAGAATGAATGCCATGAATGTATACATGGGTGGCGTGTAAATTCTCTTGAGGATACTTTGCAGGGCTTGTTTTCAGACCCCTGACCGGAGAATGTAAGAATATACTGTCCCAGATCGATAACCAGAGCAATGATGAAACTGTAGCCAGGGCCACACAGACACAGTGACCCCCGAGCCCATGTCTGCGCCTGAGACTGTGTTTATTCGACGAGTGTTAGGAAGTCAGCCTCTTGCAGTGACGGGCGACAGGCATCTAACAAGTAGGGAGCACAGACACAGAAAACCGCCCAAAGGGTAACAGCAACATGACTAAGTCGGAGGTTTCAAGGGAGCATACAATACTCTCACCCCATTACTCACTAAACAGGCAGGTGCCTGCTCTTCCCCAAGGGGAAGGATACTGAAGGGCTACTCCCTTTCAGAAGAGGGAAATCACTTGAGGATCTGGGCAAAGAGGTGGCAAGCATTGCTCTAAGCCATGGGTTTTTAACTACAGCATCTGGTTCAAAATAGTTAAGCAACTATAGATTATTTAAATGTGAAAGTCTATATAATATATATATAGTTGTCCATGCAAAGACTGCTGTTTGGTAGAGAGAAGGTTAGAATGGGAGATCAAAAGCCGGCTCTGTTAGTGACCATGGGCAAATCACTTGGCTTGTGAGTCAAACTTTCATTAGCTGCAAAGTAAAGAAATTTCTCTATCTCATACAGGATGAAATGACATAGGCACTTTAAATGGTAGACAAATATATATATGGAGGGAGATAATATAATGATTCATGAACCTTGCCATGGCTGAGTGACCAAAAAGGGCTCCTAAGTCACAGCAGACATGTAGTCATAAGCTGTTACTACTGTTTCAGACACCTGAGTGAGAACATTTATTTGATTTTCAATGTGTTTATGTGGGCTAGACACATCACAAAGTGTGTAGTGCTTTCTTTGAAAATACTTCATAAGTATATTCATTCATAAAAAGGCGAATCTGCAGGGCACAGAAGTTATACATACAGATGTTATAATTCTCCATCTAAACTTAGCCAAGCCTAAATACACTTAAGGGATTAATTTCATATTTAGTCAGATACAAATTCAGAAACTCATTGCATCTCTGCTTTCAAAACTTGCTTTCTTTCTTCTGTACACTACAGTGTCTTGCATTTCATTCTATTTGCCCTGAAGAAGAAAATGAATACCTAGTGAATCATGTAAACTGACAAGCTTGCTAGAGAACAATGGATCAGCAAATTATAGGAAGATTAAATTAATTATGGGTGGAGTATGGTATTCTACTGCAATATTTATCTAGAATTGTCTCCAATCAGTATATTTTCATTTTATGTTTAAATTACATTTTACATTACAAATAGGTTTATAAGAAATAAATTCATGGCAAAAGTCATTATTAGGAAAAGATCTGTCCTTAAAAAGACATTTTTAAGTCTACTGTGGCATCAGTCGGGAACATACCAGCAATTAGAAGTTAATATTCAATTTTCTAAACCTTGTTTCCTGTCCTATTTGGATACATCAGATACATTCTAAACCTTTAGGATAACAAAACTGAAATTTAAAATATGTACTGACCATGTGGATCCAGAAAGACCAGCAACATACGTAGCACAGTCCAAAATTCCTGATTCATACAGCGCCTTCATCACACCAGAGAACCCAACCATGGCCCGGAAACCACCTCCAGAGCCTAATATGGCCACCACAGGCACCTGCAGGGACGCAGCAGAAGACGGCAGAGTGAAGATCATAAAGTGTGATCATAAAGATCATAATAAAGTGTTCAGTCTCAACTTTTGTGTTACACATTCCTCATTATAAAGAAGCATAAGTGCACTCGTACTTTGGTAATGTTTACTTTTTTAAAAAAAGAAAATAACATCTCGTTCAATAAAATGAAGACTCAATGCCATTTGGAAAATAGATATTACTAAAAGGACTAACTTGGGCTGGGATTTAGCTCAGTGGGTAGAGCGCTGAGCTGCAGTCTCTGAGGCCCCGAGTTCAATTCCCAGCACCGCAAAAATGGGAGAAGGACCTGGCAATCCACTCCCAAGGCAATCCTGAAACAGTCAGCCATTGAAAACCCTATGAGGGTCGCTATGAGTCGGATGCCGACTCGACGGCACCTAACAACAACAACAACAACAAAAATGACTAACTTAATCTATTTAATAATAATAACAATAATCATTTGTTCAACCCTTCGCAGGTAGTGTGTGTGTGTCAGTGTGCACACGTGCACATGCACAAAATACTAGGACATGAACCCAGGGCCTCCTGCATGCTAGGTAAGTGTTCTACCACCAAGCTGCACCCACAGCACCCCCACACACTTCTTTTCTGTCTTGACCAAGGGTTGCCTCTGGCTTCAAACTCACGATCCTCCTGTGTCAGCCTCCTAAATCGCTGGGATTATAGGCTGAGCCACAGAGCCCACCTTCCTTTCCAGTTTTTGGCTTGCTCTTAGGTGCAATGTCTTATATGATTCTCTCAGGTATCCTGCAAGATGAGTTTAAGAGTATTTACCAGCTTGTAGATGGAAGTTCTAGAAGGATCAGACAGCTGGTTATCTGCTGTTGAGTAAGCACCTTGCTGTCAAGCTACATTTACAGGGAGAATCTTATCATTCAGTAATGGATCTGATGCCAGGAGTGAGGAGAGTTGGGTATGTGGTCAGGTTACAGTTTCCAGCTTTGCTCACAAGGAGATGTTACAGTCACTGCCTAGGACAAAAATCCCAGGGCCCACAGCCAGGCCAGGGGAAGTAATGGCTCAATCTTAGAATCACCGAACACAGAGCATGAATGCATTGTGTTTCAAGTATCTGGAAACTGACCCATGAGTGCTCTTTACTAACGTGATGTGTCCATAAATTCACAGAATCATTATTTTAGACCTACAAGGACCCAAAAGATTGTGCCCTCTTAGACACGGAAAGAGAAGCCTATAGAGGTTAGGTCTCATCAGAGCTAGTTATGCCAACAGACAGAAGACTTCTGGGGCTGAGCTCCTGATCTAGAGGTGGTGTCTGACACCAAGTGACTGCAAACCAGAAGATAATAGACACTCACCTAGGTGCAAGCGTAATGACAACGCTCCTCCAGTTCATTGCAAGGGGGTGATTTAAATGGCTTTGAGTCTGTGCATATATGGAGATAAACACAATGCTCTTGGATTTTAATACTGAAAATAAAGCTTATCTGTAGAGGGAAATAAAGCTAAGACAGAGCCCTAAGGTGGGTTATAAAGTGGGTGAGCAGAGGTCAGTATATCATCAGCTATGACAGAGAGGAAGTTGGAATAAACAGCAAGGATTTGAATGAGGCTGTGTAAAGGATGGAGTCTGTAGGCAATGCAGGATAATGATGATAATAACGAACATTTACCATCACTGCGAGCCCGGCACCAGGCCTAATGTCAGGCGGAGAGATACAAGCAGGAAAGACTATGCGATCTGGGGACCAGAAGGCCAGTCTTGTTATTGCAGGAGCACACAGGAAAGCCAGGAGAAAGAGGATGGTGAAGGGTTTTGAGGCAAAGAAAAATTTAAGGTTACACTGGGTGCAGTGGCGCATGCCTGTAATCCCAGCGGCTCGGGAGGTGGAGGCAGGAGGATTGCAGGTTTGAGACCAGAGCCAGTCTGTGTAACTTAATGAGACCTTGTCTCAAAAAAAAAAAAAAAAAAAAAAAAATGGGCTGGGGGTGCATCTCAGTGGTCCAGCACTTGCAGAGCATGCAAGCGCGAGGCCCTGGGTTCAACCCCCAGTACCAGAAGAAAAAAAAGAAAGAAAGAAAAATTTAAGGTTGATACTATAGGGGAAGGGAGGTAGGGTGTAGCTCTGTTGGTACAGCGCTGCTCTGTATTCTCTGAGGCACCGGGTTCAATCCCCAGCACCACAGAAATGGGAAAAGGACCCAGAAGCCCACTCCCAAAATAATCTGCCATTGAAAACCCTATGAATAGCAGAAAAGCACTGACGGTAGCGCCAGGCACGGCATCATGTTGGGGAGTGTTTTCTGTTGTACAGAGTCATTGTGAGTGGGTCCCAACTTGACAGCATCTAACAACAGCAAACAGCGACACCTCTAGAAAGGAAGTCACTTTTATTTCTGTTTTTCGAAGGGTGAAGCTCCCACAGCATGTGGTCCACGGTCAGGTAGCTAGCAAGTAGTGCATCCTGGATTTGACCTGAGGTAGGGCCAGCACCAACATTCATGCTCTTTCCTGTCATTGCTCAGAAAGAAGGAAAGACCTTTATTGAGAGAACCACTGGATTCTTGGCCAAGCAATATTCCATACTCATGTGCAACTTCAAATAACATCAGCATAATTTTATGCCATAAATGAAGACGAACTTTGGATGTCTTAATAGTCTTGGTCATCCAGAGATAACGGAAATAACAAGAGAGTTATAAGGTGCAGCTGTGAATCCTGGCTTTAATTTTAAAAGAATAAATCCAATAAGTGTTGTTGAGAAGGCTTCAGGTTATATTTAGACTAATTCCATTAGTATTTGCGTTTAAATGATGTCAGTAAATATTTCTCATGCTTTTCTCATATGATTACAGGAAATGAATTTTCATTTACCAAAAATCATATGTCTTGATTTAACTTGCCTTGATACACAGGCTTTCAGATATTATTAATTTCCTTCTTTGCATAAGACGTTTCTAAGGTGCCCAAGGACTTTCTACAGTTTCATGGATTTTAAGATCTGACAATTATAGGAAAGTATTTTCTGTCCTTGGCTCCAGTTTTGGGTTTTCTAAAGCAGCAGAACCCAGGGATGTGCCTCTAAACAGGAAGAGATGTACTGTGAGGAATTATCGGGCAGAGTCATGGAGGCTGGTGGGTCCAGATCCACAGCACGGACCAGCACCCTGCCCGGGAGACCTGACGGTCCTGGTGAAGTCCAGAGGGGTTGCTGGAGAAGCCCTCCAGCGCGGGAGGCCTTCTGGTTCTGTTGTGGCCACAGGAGGCGTCTGCAGGAAGTCTGGCCTCCGCCCCCATGTGCCTCTTCCCTGGGTTCTGATTACCCTGGTGTGTCTGCCTCTGCCTGACCCCACAGCTCCACATCCTCGGTCCCTCACACTGAGCTCATACTGGCTATGGTCCCTCCTGAACATCTGCTGTCTACACTGCGTTCCAACTCTGTTTTATTACTGGGCTGTGTACATCCCACTACTTCCTTGGATTAGAAAAACTCAGCTCCACCTCTTGAGTCCTGAAACCTGACCTAGGTTCAGCTTCCTGCCTTCCACCAAAGCGTTCCCCACCGTCTGCCCTACCATGTTCGCAATCTACAGGAGAATAGGAATTGATGGTACCAAGTGTCATGGCGGAAACGGAGGTGGAGATAGAGGAAGAGCATTCCAGGTGAAGAAAGCACACAAGCAGAGGAACGACCCCCTGACGTACAAGCTAGGCTGACTTCCATCACCTCCTTCAGATGCAGCCTGGTCCCCTCCTCCCCGACCTGCCCTCCCTTCGCTAGTCTGCCGCTGGACTCATCTGACAAATGCAAGCCCAGAGCAGCACTCAGAGCGCATGAAGGACCACTTTATACTTCTGTCTTCAGCCAAAGCTATTTGTCTCAACTGAAACACAGTCCTCACGGCCACGCTCAAGGAGAGACATTTGCTACCCTCTGATGACCAGTGAGCCTTTTCCTTCTCTTGGCTCCCCACCATCCAATTCCAGATTTTTGTCCCTGGCCAACTTTCAGGAAGTGGAGCCTATCTAGCAACATCTCTCCTCACATGAAAGACTATAATCTGGAAATGTCATCTGAAGAAAAGCCATTTTAGAATGAGGAAATTCAAAAGAATGACTGCCGCCCATACCCCATACGTCGAGAACTCCTGCCCGAAAGTCTGACAGATCTTCCTGGAGGGGAACAATCTGAGCCTTCACCCCAGGAGAAATCACTCAAATCAGAGTCGCTGTTCTAACAACAAGCTTGCTTATCAGATCTGAATTCCACAGCAACGAAGATGAAAGAAAAGGGGGCAGTTTGAAGAAATCACTGCAAGGGGACATGCACAGCACGGGAGACGGCGGCTGGCTGCAAAGAAAGACAAGGTGGGATGCCACGTGGGTTCACCAAAGCACAGGACACAAACCACAGACAGACTCCCAGATGAAGCTCAGCCTGTGGCACACCATGAGACCCTGTCTCAAGACAGAAAAAGAAAAAAGAAATAGGGCTGGGAGGGCATCTCAGTGGTAGAGCACTTGCAAAAGCATGTGTGAGGCCCTGGGTTCAACTCCTAGTACCACAAAAAAAAAAAAAAAAAAAAAGGAGAAGAAAAGAAACTTTAATTATTTCACTAGTTTATTATCCAGTTAGGAAAGCTAAGGTTATTAAATTTGACAATTATTGTCCCAGAGTGCTAAGATACAAGACAGCAGCACTCAAGACTACACACACACACACACACACACACACACACACACAGTGTATATATATGCACACACATATATTAACTACTTTTTATTGAGTAATTACTGTGTGCTCTACATGTTTTGCTGAATGTTGTACTAGAACTGGTATTCATTTTCTTGCTCCTATAAAAGACATTTGAGAGAAGGACCTGGCAGCCCACTCCTGAAACAATCCCAAAGCAATCAGCCCCCGAAAACCCTCTGAATAGCAGAGAAGCCTTGACAGTGCCGGGAGTGACCCTGTTGTACATAGGGTCAGTATGAGTCGGACTCAACTCTATGGCACCTAACAACAACAACATAATAAACATTATCTCCATCTTACAACTGAGCAACGTGGGCAAGCACCGTCCACTCCTGAACAGGACAAGGAGGAGGAAGAACAGTGAATTCTCTCTCCTCGAGCCTGGTCATCCCCGACTCCTGCCCTTGAACATCAGGGCTCCTGGTTCTCAGGCTAGGGACTGCAACATAACACCAGGACCTCGCCTCCGCCACTCGCGCCGCAGCCTCCCCCTCCGGCTGGCGGCTCTGCCCTGGGCTCTCCGCCCCTCAGCCTTCCATCTCAGACTGAACTGCACCCGCAGGTTTCCTGAGTCCTCAGATGGCAGACAGCAAGCCATGGGGCTTCTGGGCTTCCATCATCACAAGCCAGTTCCCATAATAAATCCCCCATATATCAGCACAATCTTCTCGGATCTGCTTCTCTGGAAAACCCTGGCTATCAGTGGGAGGCTGTGCGTGCACGGGAACAGGAAGTATAACTGGAATTCTTTGTACTTTCTGCTCAGTTTTCCTGTGAACTTAACATGGCTCTAAGGGCAAAGCAAAAATAAATGCTGTATCTGATAAATACCACAAAACAAAGAGTCTTCGTTTTTGAACCATTTACTAACTTAAAAATCTGAAGGAGTAATCCTCAAACTCAATATTGCCGCATCTGAGTGAAATTTTTGGAGAAAGTATCCGAAAATATTAAATTGTAATAACACTTGAAAACTTTCCAACTCACGTCGCGCGTGGAACACAGTCCTTCGCTCTTTTTGGGGCCCAGGAGTTTCTTCATGTTCCCCTTGATGTTCTCTTTCCTCTGCTGTCTGAAAGTTTTTTCCTGGTCACACAGGGCCATACTGAATCGTAGGTCTGGGCATGAGCTAGGCCATGAAAGAGAAATGTCGTGAGCAGGTGTTCCTAGTAGCCTTATTTGCAGCCAGCCAGCCCCTCCCGTTCCCTGTCGCTACCCTGAAACGTGCTGACTGCTCCTCTCTAGCCACTTCCCAAGAAGGAACCTAAAACGAGTATAGAAGGACGCTGTCTTAGAGCAGCGTGTGCCACGACATGTTTCCAGGGGAAAAAATGAGTATGTGATGCTTAGGAAAAAACAAACAAGCAAACAAACAGCTCCAGGTACACTATAGTTAGGACAGTAAAGACTTCAGAAAGTGATTCAGCAAACACTCCTGTTCACATCTCTCCGGCACAGCACTTCCCACACTCACTTGACCAGCAATTCGTCCCCTGGTCCTTACACCACCCACCACTTCACATTGTAACACTCAACACCCCAGAAAGCTTGACTTCTGAGGAACGTATTTATAGAAACACCGTCTCGGAGAGTTGCCTTGTCTAATGGGTGCCTCCCTCTAACAAAGAGAGGAATTTCTAGTAGCAGAACTTGGGATAACCATGAATGCCGTCATGGATACACGACTCGGGAGCCCTTTCATCCTATATACTCTTCCTTTCTAATAATGGCAGCATCAGTTTCTCAGAATCCTACCCATGTTAAAAGCCCCATTAGGTATAGAGTAGGCATCACTGTAGGAATTATGACAGACAAGATTACGTTATTGCATATCTATTACTACATATTACAATTCTACAAATGAGGAAACTGAAGCTGAGAGGTTAGGATCACACAGTACATATGTGGTGCACTGTCCACCAAGCAGCAAGGCCTCACAGGTGAGTCATGTTCTCACAGGGAATTCGCAGGAAGGAAGGAGAGGGAGGGAGAGAGGGGGAGGGGAGAGGGTGGGGAGAGAGTGGGAGAGAGAAGAGAGAGAGAAAGAGAGAAAGAAGAGGAGGAAGAAGGAGGAAAGGGAGAGGAGGAGAAGGATGGAAGGAAGGACAGATTAACAGTCTATGCTGGGATGTGAATAAATATAAAATAGAGACACAGAATAACAATAAACCATTATCTCCTCACCACTGAAAAATATAAGCCCATCTCCTTAGGAATAAATTAAATTTGTCTCATTTTTGTTAGTTCAATATATTTGTTCCTTTGTTGATGCTGTTAGGTGCTGTCAAATTGGGTCTGACTCACAGTGACCCTCTGTACAGCAGAATGAAACACTTCCCAGCACTGTGCCATGTCCAGCACTATGGTCAGTGTTTCTCTGCTATTCATAGGGTTTTCGATGGCTGATCATTTCCAGAGCAGACTGACAAGTCCTTCTCCCATATTCGTGGTGCTGGGGACCAAATCCAGGGCCTCAGAGAGCACAGAGCAGCACTCTACCAACTGAGCTAAACCCCAGCCCCACTTCTTCCTAGTAAAATATAATTTAACAAAAGAGGTTGCAGAACCACAGTCACTACAAAAAATATTTTAATTGATACTTCTCAAAGGACAAATTATCTAACTCACAGGAGTATAAATAATAATGAAAAGTATAAAAATAAATATTTAATTTGACTAGCAAATTCAAACAACACTGTTATAAAGTTAACTAATAATTTTTAAAGTACTGGTATCTTAAATATTTATTTTCTGGTTCTGGAAGAGGTAATGTGATGTTATTCTCATACATTCATTTTAGGAATATAAATTTGCAAAAGTGCAGAACATTTTGAAACGTAACTAGGCAGTGAACATACAGGGTCCTGCCAAATTGCCCAGGCTGGCCTCAAACTTGGAGTCCTCATGTTTCAGCCTCTGAGTGCTGGGATGCCAGGCATGACCACCTCGCCCAGCCTGCGTGTTATCCTTCATCCCAATAATAGGAGTCTGGACATGCACTTTAAAGGAAGAAGCTACAAATCTGAAAAGAGCATTTGCTGGTGTTATTCAACACTAAGAAAATGACCCTTATAGTTTACCAAAATATTGGATCATATAGTTATTAAATGAGAGTTTAAAGATAGTGGATTTACTTTTTATAAAGTCTATTCTTGGGCCATATTCTTTTTATACTGTAATTTATTATTATATATTAGCCCAGGTATCTTCTAACCACTAAGAATAAATCTTACCTATGCAGTTGTTCCTATGAATTCTCCTCAATTTTGTTGCTTTTTCTGCTCCTCTTTCAAAACAACCAACTTAAATTTGATCCTTATCATTCCAATGTATTTCTTTGTAATCTTGCAACTATATTTGTCTCTCAATAATATAGAGGGTCATCTTCCAGGCTTTTAATTTCATTATAAATGATAATAAGGAAAATGTTTTTTCCCATTGAACATTTTATTTTTGAGAATAATTTTACTTACATAAATAAGAATGATTCAAACATTTTTACTATTATGGGGTATTTTCATTATATGAATATGCTACAATTTACCCACCAACAATATTTGAATTTTTTGTATATTATTATAAACACCACCACTATAAACAGCACTGCCTGGTGTACATGTATCAGTTTCCTATATTATATTCTGTTTTAGAAATAACGATTTATTTAATCACTAACCACCTCACTAGATGTGCTTATGAAGTACTCTTTTCCCATTCTCCAGTAAGTAAAAAAGTGATTAGAAATCTTTAACCATTGATACAATTAGCAAGCAGGAGATTTGAATCCAGGAATTCTCATTCTGGAACTCATGTTATTTGTAATTGTATATTAAGCTACAAGGTACCATGTATCAAAAATAATCATGAACTTTTAAAAAAATTATAAACAGTGTAATGAACACAGATGCTCAGAAGATAGCAGAAAAACTATCTGGAAGAAAAAAAAAATTTTTGGCAACACCGAGGGTTAAACCCTCGGCCTCTCACTTTCATGCTTCGCAAGTGCTATACCACTGAGCTGCACCCCCAGCCCATTATTTTTAACTTTTTTGAGACAGGCTCTCGCTAAATTACGCAGACTGCCTCTGGTCTCAAACTTGCAATCCTCCTGCCTCTGCCCCCTGAGTCACTGGGATTACAGGCGTGTGCCACCGAGTCCAGCAATAGAAGAAAATTTTTTAAATGTTGAGTGATTTTATAAAAATGGTAATAGCAATATGGTTCACTTTTTCTTTAACGCATCTTCTTTTACCTTCTAATTAATTTTCTTTCTTAATTTTATGTTATAATTAATGAAAGGCATTACATGCAAAAAAATTTTTTAAATAAATTGAACCTTTTCTTGAAAAAGCATTTGTATTCTAAAGTCAAGATATAAAGTAACATATAAAATGGTTTGATTAAACTTCCTTATAGATATAACTTAAGTTAGCTCTGGATAAGTGTACATTATTTAGCTAAATGTAGCTAATGTACACTTTTTCTACATTTGCTTAATAACTGTGTTCTGCTGAAGACCATTTCTTTTACTCAATATGGTCCTAATTGCCTCCATGAAAATATTTCCCATTTAAACAAACAGCATTACTTAATAGATCACAGAAATATTTCTAATCACATCCCCAAATACATCACTGTTAAGCAAGAATCACCTTACTGCAAAATAATGCAACTCAGTAACCTAGACTGTCCTTTGGTATTTACTGACGTGTGTCCAGAGGCTGTGGAAATGTATCACTTATTAAATCAAATCAACATGCTCCAGGGAATAAAACACAAGAAAGAGATACATAAACCCGATGTATCTACGATTGTAAGATATAAGAATGTTAACTAACTCGTGTGCTGTTTATATATGACATGTAGCAGTAACGTAGCTGATGTTAATGAAAATAAGGAAAGTTGAAAGCAGCCTCCATCAAAGATCAGCTCAATGGTGCAGACCTGGCTTCCCTTGGAGTTGTCACTTGAGATTGCCCAAGGTCTGTTTTTGGAGGCCACTTCGGAAGAGCAACATGCTTTATGAACCTTACTACTTTTTGGTCCTGTTGATCACTATGAACAAAATTAGCGCCAATTTACACTTTTTCCTGCTAGTAAAAATTATGATAACTTCTTGTTTATGTTCACCTTCACATTTCTGAATGTCTATCTCAATCAACCATAGAGAAATGGGCTTTTATTATATGAGAATAGATATTTTACTAGAGAGAAGGCTCTGGCAAAATAGCTATTCTAACAACTATTATTTAACCACCAAACTACTAGAAAAAAAAAAAGCTAAGAGTATTAGAACTGTATATATATTTTTAGTTTTTGTAGTTCTTAAATGGGAGAAGGATCTGGTAGCCCACTGTTGAAACAATCAGCCACTGAAAACCCTATGAATAGCAGAGAAGCACTGACATAGTGCTGGGCATGGTGCGGTGTTGGGGAGTGTTTCATTCTGTTGTACATAGGGTCGCCATGAGTCAGACCTGCCTCAATGGCACCTAACAACAAGAAAGAAAGAGCTAAAGAAAATAAATTTATGCACATACATTCAAAGCTATCAGAATTATTTCATATGTAAAAGTATACTCTTCAACAAAAAAATCACTAAATTACTGCATTTCCTACCCACTTAAGTAAATAAACTTACCAAACTTCAAGTGACATTTCCAGAATCATTTCAGTGACCTAAAAAAGACACATTAATCAGATTACATCATACAATGGATTTATTTTATATGACACAAACAACTCAAAGTACATTTTGAGTGCTAGATTATTTTCAACCTGAAAAAAATAACTACTAGTGAATGTAACATGGTTCCATGAAGACTGTAAACTACAGCTGCCTTTCAAGGAAATTTTTTGCTGTGTTTGATGATATAAAACCACTTGGTAAGTCATTTTTAGCAAGTATCAGAATTGCCTCTGCCTGGCTGTTTTCTTCCCTCATTAAAATAGAGTAATTCTACTCCATGATTACTATTCAAAAACATAAAAATATGACTGGGATATAAAAACAAGGTGCACAGTGTTGTGTCTATTATTTAAGAGAAGCCTCAGGCCACAAAGCTGAAGGCCACAATGGCCAAGAAAATTAAAGAAGGCCTGGGTGGAAGTTCATGCGCGTGCATTATGGTGTGGAGCTGTAACAAGCTGGGATGGGAACATTCATCCTCAGCAGGCAGCAGGAGCCAGGGTCCAAGAAACATCATTAACGGGACTTGGGGGCTCAGTTTTTTATTTCCTCAAGGCTGCATGAGCCAACCAACATTTCAGAAGCCTGCATCCTGTCAATGAGACAATTCCTGTCTAACTGAAAACAGAGTGAGTAATACCGAGGGAGCAGAGGGGGTTTGAAAAGATGCCGTACCAGGGACAATGCATCCATTGTAGAGGAAGACCTCCATAGCACCACCACTGGCATTGGTGCTGAGCAATGCAACTCTCGCTTGTTAGGGGAACCAAATGAGGAAATGCTTTGAAAGCTGCTGTACTATTTTAAAATAGTGCTATGACACCTTTATGACATCAGTTACCGCAAGAACGGAGAGGGGCCGACTCATTCAATAACTTCAAATAACAGAACTGGGGCATAGCTTTTCAAAGGGGGTGTTTGTAGAACCATCATAAAACGTTATAGATCATTAGATTTGTTACCACTGTGTTTCAAGGGGTGGGAAAAAAAAAACACAAATAGAGGAAACTTTCCAAACGGTTAAAGTAAGTTCATAGATGACTCTAAGTGCTGACTTTTACGAATAAGCAAAAGGTTATTGAAATCATCTGTAAAATATTTGCCGCTCCCACCCAACTAAGCTCTGTCTTAAATAGGCTTGTATTACTAGTTCACTGCACAGTATTCAGCACTCAGTGGGTAATCAAGGAGTCTGCGTCGAGTTTCCAAGAATGTGCGTGTGAGGAAAAACTCATCAGGCAACTCCTCTTTTCAAATATGTTATCGCTACAGGAAACAAAATCACGGAATGGGCTGACTCTAAGAGCACTTTCTGTGGATGGAATTCTACACATGTATATTCACCAAAGCAGATGTAGATATTACTTTCAAAGTTAATAAAGCAATTGAGAACCCTGGGACAAATGGAATTATACATGCCTCAATGAATTATTGTTTATCATCAACTTAAAAATAGTTGGCTACAAAATAATTGATACAATCGCCATCTATTCTTATCAAGGGAACCTCTGCTCAGACCACACCCTGGCACATGATGCCTAATTCTCTATTTCAATATTTCAACTGGAGTCTCTCCCAGAGAGCGTGTGGAAAATATTCTATATTGAATGAAGTTGCTGTGGATATTTAATAGGAAAAATAAAACCTGAGTAGAACATATTGTGTGTTTTTGTTTTGCTTATGAAATACATGGAAGGTACCGTTAAAGTGAGACCAGACTTAATGTTTGTATGCAAAACCAACACTGACTGGAAATAAAATGAACAAAGTGACAACTCAGTATGGAAAGTCTCGAAGCTGAAAGAGACTTCCTATTCCAATGTGCCACCTCATAGCAGTAAATGCTCAAGAAAAAGCTGACTTCACCACCACAGGTTCCTAAGAAATTTATACAATAAATTCCCAACACTTTGCAGAGAGGACACCGGATGCATCTGTCATTGTGAACGTTACCACAGCTCCATCGTAAGGGTTGGATCCCTGCTTCCTCATGCTGTCCACGTGTATCAGGAGGAAATGTGAAGCCCTCCCACTTGACACACTGTGTTCAGACATGCTGAGAAGCCTGACATGTGCAATCTCTCTGCACCTTTCACCTGAAGCATGTCACTGAGGTAACACAGCCACAAAAATATGTACTTCCTATGAGGCATTAAATGGCTATGGAAACATCTTCCCACACACTGCTCTCTGCTGCAGGACTCCACATGACTTGTAACATCAGCACAGGCAGAGAGAAGAGTGACCAAATCTCCCAGGATCTCCCCTACCCCGTAGTACTCAGTGAGGAGCCAGAAGAAATCAGAGCTCTACCCCCTCTAAGAGTTACAGATACAGGAAGCGCACTGTACCTACTATGTGCTCCGATGGAAAAAAAAATTCTCGTTCTGGTTTGGACCTCAATGTCCCCCAAAGGTCGTATGTTTGAACATCTGGTCCCCAGATGTGGTGTCTGTTTCTACTAACTTGTGAAAGATAATACACTTATATTTTAAAAGTTTCCATTAGGTGCTCTCAAGTTGGGTCCAACTCCTAGCAACCCTCACCGGGTTCTCCGTGGCTGATTGTTTCAGAATTGCTTTGGGAGTGGATTATCACATCCTTCTTCCATTTTTGCTGTGCTGGGGGTTGAACCAAGGGCCTCAGAGACCACAGAGTAGCACTCTAGCAACTGAGCTAAACCCCAGCCCATTTTAAAAGTATGGGTCACTTTTATAAGAATCACATTTCTGTACACTGCAACTCCATCCAATGAAGGAGGCGCAAAATGTGGGACCTGTCAAGGAAGCAATTCAAGTGCAGAGTGGAAATTATAAGTCCGCCAGTACAAGTTAGATCATAGCTATATAACTTTTCATATTTAAACTTGAATGAGACACCAATAAAATCATCTTAAACACATCTATGACTTCTGTCTAAAACAAAATTAGTATTTCCTATCAGGAATCTTCTAATCTGTCACCAAAGAATTCAGGAAAGTTGTGCCCCAAATTATAAAATGTAACCCAGGCAGTCTCAAATGACATGGAAAACAACAATAACAACAACACAAAACAAAAAACACTATTTTCCCTACGGGCTTGCTGTACCATCACAAACTTTTCTCTATGATAATCTCAGATTCCTCAGTTTAAAGTCCTTTTGTGGAAACCATGAAGAGCTGGGTAATTACTGGTTTTCGAACAGTAAACCAATGTTCCTAGACCACCACTAACCAAAACACTCCACTATCCCTGTTTCTCCTAACAGCAATCCCTCAGCCTCTCCTGCTTCTGTCTTTTAAGCTTCATTCACCTTCATCCCTCTTCTCTGAGCACTTCCCAGGTTCTTGGCATACCACATAAGTGCATTCATTCATTCATTTTTACATCTAAATATATTCTAGAACCTCTGGTGGGTACAGTGCAATATACAATACATGAACTGAACATATTCTGCTTCCTTGATAGACCTTCCTGTCCAGTAAAGCACCCTCAAATATGCGAAAGTATTCTAAAATGCTCTCTAATTTGAAAGTTATAAATTGTAGAAGTCTGCAAAAAGACTTATTACTTAAGTTCCCATTGCTAGTAACCCAAAGTAAAAATGCAGTCTCTCTTAAAGCCGGGAGTTGTCTGGCCACGTTTGCACTCTGTCCTGCTTGAATATCTGATAATCAATCATCCCTTCTTAGCAAAAGACCTCACAAGTCTTTCATGAGGTTGTGCCCTTGACTTACGGCAGGGTGATATGCAGATAAAACTGTAAGTTGAAAGTATTATAAATCAAAATGAATTAAGTATACATAACCTACCAGAGCCT